>JABXWE010013581.1:0-35439 GCA_014611495.1 Limonius californicus
AATTACTGGGATGAGTCGAAAAATTGGGATCTGAAAAGACAGTTCATACGGAACCATGTCGGAAGTGAACCCATTAGGCGAGAAAGGCGAAAAGATTTTAGCAGGTCTGGCAAAACCCAAACAATTCGATATCATTTTGATGTGAATGGGAAAAGAGTTGAAGTTTGCAAAGTGTTTTTTCTGAATACATTAGGGGTTTCAGAAACAGTAGTAAGGACGGCTCTAAGAAAAGGAACAACGGGGTTTTGTTCATCAGGATATGCGAGGTCGGCATACACCTCCAAACAAACTTAAGGAAAGTGTCCTTGACCAAGTTAGAGCTCATATAACTTCGTTTCCGATATATCAAAGTCACTACACACGAGAAAAAAGTGCAAAAAAATATTTGGGAACTGAACTTAATACTAAAAAAATGTACGAACTCTACAAGCAAAAGTGTCTTGAAGATGGTACTCCAAAAAATGAAGTAGTCAAGCATTGGGCTTACAAACGCGTTTTTGATAGAGAGTTTAATTTAGGTTTTAAGAAACCTTCTAATGACACATGTGATGCTTGTGGTAGTTTCGTTTTAAAACTAGGGGACAATTCTCTGGACCAAAACAACAAGGAAGAAGTTCAGCAGGCGTACCGTGATCATCTTGATGAAGCCGAGAGACGCTACCTAGAAAAAAGGAATGACAAACTCATGAGGCGTACCGTGATCATCTTGATGAAGCCGAGAGACGCTACCTAGAAAAAAGGAATGACAAACTCATGAGCAGAGACACCAACAAAACTAAAGTAATAATGTTGGACTTGCAAAAATGCTTACCTACACCGTATCTGTCAAATTGTCAAAGTTTCTACTTGTTAAAATTGTGGACACTAAATCTGACAATATATGATGCTACAGAAAAAAAATCATACTGTGTAACTTGGGACGAGTCAAAAGCTGGAAGAGGCGGTAACGAAATAGCCTCGGCGCTATTGAAATGGGCTATTAATGTTATTTCTGGGAGTGAGTTAGAACATTTGATAATATGGTCCGATAACTGCCCAAGCCAAAACAGAAACATAATGGTGTTAATCAGTTACTTTTGGCTTTTAAATGTATGCCCTTCCCTACGAACTGTTACTCATAAATTTTTATTGCGTGGTCATACCCACATGTAAGCCGACCATATTCATGCATTAATTGAAAGAACCGTCAAAAAACAACCACCAATGCAAATTGTGACGCCTTGGGATTGGGAGCAGCTGATTCGAAGTTCTGGTGCGACAGTCTTTAGTATGGAAGTAGAGGATTTTAAAAATTTTGCAGCATTATACAGCTTTCCAGGGGCACCCTTTAAAAATAAAAAAGAAAATACGGATAAGGAAAACTTTCTGATATCTACCGTTGTTTGGCTTGAAGCACGTGCTGAGACACCATCAAATATTTTCTACAAAACAAAATTGGAAGAAGAAACTTTCAAAATAGTGAATTTTTCCAGGTCCGTTAGACAGCGTTTAACATTACCTGCTTGCTTACCTACAATACGAGACAATCCAAAAGGTGTAAGCAAAAAGAAAAAGGAACATTTGGTCACCTTACTCAAGTGGGTCCCGACCACCTTTCATTCTTATTATCAAAATATACCTATAGCTTCAAACAACGATGATAATGAAGGATAAACTTCACGTTGGCGATTTTTTTTAATGATTTTTTTTCTTGCTGTTGTACTTTCTAAAGTTTTTTTGAGTTTAATATAACACTTTGCAACACAAAATGAGTACCAAGTTTTTTGAAGACCTGTTTTTTGATCGAGGTAAATAACCTTATGTCCACTAAATCATATTTTATGACTAATGCATAAAAATTTAATGTACTTGATTGTGTAGCCCAGATAATATTTAGATTAAGTTCAAAAGGTCTGTTTTGTATAAGCTTTTGTAAATTTGCAAACTTCAATCATTCATGCAAAAAATCTTTGATATTGATTTTTTCACCTTTTCATAAATTGGACATACGACAGTTTACCTCTATGCTACTGATATGTACTAATATCAGTAAAGTCGATGCGCGATTGCCGTCAGTGTGGCGTAGTGGTAAAGGATTAGCTTTGTAATGCGATCTGCGGTTTTTTAATGATTCTTTTATGAAAAATGTTAAACTTACGCCTTCCAGGTTCGAAATTCTAGAAACTAATTTTGCTAACTCAGCAGCAACATGCACACAAAACAAGTCAAATATGTTACTTTGTAGTTTATCTTATAGTATCGTGTAGAATTACAAATTCATTCGAATACTACTCAAATTATATACCGAATTAACAATATTTCGATTACCAGCCGAACAACGAAACGAAAGTAATCCGAGAAGTTTTTATCAATCGAATGAATTATTAACATCTAAAGCTATATGCATAATCGAATATTTCGAATTGTTTCATTCGAGATACACCCATCACTAGTTGGTTTCCCAGCAGTAGCGTATATGAAATCGAAATACAGAAACCGCTTCAACATAGAGCGTGAACTACGAGTAACGGTTCATCAATCAGAATTAAACAAGTTATGCAGTTCAAAACAGCCGCATCTAACCCAGCAGTTTGTTTAAACAAACTGGCATAACTAAAGAGACATGGGAGGACAGGGCACGAAGAAAAGAGGATATCCAAAGAGAGATAAGAAGAGTATACGCACTGATTGAAGAATCCGATCAAGAATCGACTGAAGAAGAATAGGATAAAGAAGTCCAAGAAGCAGTAAGAGAGTGAGGAAGAGGAAAACAAATTAGTAGGAACGATACAAGTACCAGTGGGAAAGAAAACGATGGACTCCTAGCCGACAACTGCAGAGGGGAAGGATGGAAAAGAAGGAAGAAGAACCGAGAGTCGACATCAAAACTAAGTGGAAATAATACTATTTGGGGTTAATATTAAGTTATCAGCTATTAGGAAACTAAGATAGGTGGAATCTGTTACCTTAGAACAATATATAGATAAGAGATGCGAACAATGTGAAACTTTGATACCAAAGTTTATTAGGGTCAAATGCATAATCGCATAAGGGACAGTTTAAATAAGTTTGGGAGTAAATATTATGTAGTTTATTAGTTATTAGGAAACTAAGATATGTGCACTCAGTAACGTTAGAACAATAGATAGATGTGAAATAAGAACAATGTGAAACTTTGATACCAAAGTTTATTAGGCTCAAACGCATAATGGCATAATGGTCTCGGTTTCGTTCTGCAATACCCCACCCAATCCCACCCTATGCCTTAAATTCCTACCCACCTACTGGAATGGAGTGGTCCTGGCATAATCCAGGATCGACCTTCGACCTCAGCTCCATGTCAGATGATGAAGATGATGATGATGAATATCTCAGTTTAAAAGTTAAATAATAGATTTAAAAACAAAACAGTCACATGCTGTTACCTCATCTTCTGTTTACCCGGTATAGGATAATTATTTTTATGAAATTTTAATCGATGTTTTATAAACTTTAAAGCATACATCTTCAGGTATAAGTTCTATATGTGTAATGTTCAAATTATATCTGCTGATGTTAAATTAATTAAAATTTTAGTTATAAATTTGATATACACCTTGTCTAACGTGTATAGCTCTTTAAAAGTGTTGGAAAGTCTTGAGTTCTCTTTATCTTTCTTGCATATATATTTTTTTGAATGTTGACTTATTATTATAACTAAAACATTTAAGATATTCTTAAAAACTGTTGAAAACATACTTATCACGTGTTGTTTACAATATTGTTTGAATCGGCAGTAAAATTGCTTCTTAATTCTTAGTTCTTATGTACAAAGCGAATAAATTACTTAACCATTTTAAATACTTATTAATTATGCGAAACCGTTAACCCTGCTATCTATTTGGAAAACATGGATACTTCTTCGTTAATCCTACAGAAGCAATTAAGATTCACCCTAATCGGACTTCAATGAATGTGTTTAGTAAATCTATAATGCTAAACTCATTATCTATATATTGTTATGACAAAATATTTATTTTTGTTTTTGCAGTTTTAAATTTAGGCAACAACTTCAAAGAGTAACGATACAGTAAGCGCTGTTTCCTGTAGTGTGATTTATCTGTTTTCTCTTGATATCTTGCAGAAGTTCCTAAAATCACTTAATTATTTTGTTTTAAGAATCGATTTAATATTAGGCCATATACATTTTAATTTCTTAAGTGACATTTCTGGAAACATGGTATTCGGACCAATAATCACGGAACCTCCATATAGTCTGTCCAAGACAACCTGACACTTTCAGAGCTTTCGTAGCAAGTAATTGTGTTTATTTTAGTAGATGCCGGTTGCTGGATATCTCTGCTCCCAGGAATCCTCACTACTTGCAATAGCTCATCTGACAGTACTAGAGTTTTTATTTCTTCTATTGATATCTCCATGTTGTGTTTTTTGACTACTATGTTGAATCTGTGTAATAAGTTTTGGCAATTGTCTTCGTTGTTGGCTAAGAACGGCGCCTCGTCTGCATAATATGGTACACGTATACTGTTGTCTCCCATTTTAAATCTCTCCATGCTTTTCACCTCCTCTATTATATGATCCATAAGAAGGCTGCATAAAAACAGAGCAAATCTACTTGTCTCACACCCTGTACTACCAGTATTTCTTCGGTTAATATGCTTGCTTTAATTATCGTTCGATGGAGTGTTAATATTTTTATGATTTGTTTTAGTTGTTTGGGTACATCATATTTATTTAGCAAAGTAAGGCTGAATTCTGTCAAACGCGTTGGTCGAGTAATAACGATCGCATCAATAGCAGACGAGTCCTCCGTACTAGCTCCGACACCGGTGATTATTGATGACATTAGAATTAAAAGACAAAGCAGTAGTACCAGCAGCTCTAGTGGCAGTGGTGTTGGCGGCAGCAGCTGCCGCAGCAGTAGTTCCGTTCGCAGCGGTAGAAAGAGAAGCAGGAGCAGCACCCCCAGCAACAGGGATGGTGGCAGCAGCAGTTCCACCAGTAGCGGTAGAAAGAGGAAAAACAACAGCAGCAGCCGCCGCAGCAGCGCCAGCAGCGGGGAGGGTGGCAGCAGCAGCAGTTCTGTCAACAGCGGAAAATGAACATCCAACAATTGTATTGTAATATTAATGAGAAGATACAATCTAATCTTTTTAGTGTTGTTTCGCATAAACAACATCATTTCCTTAATCACTGAGCTAGAAAATATGTTTTAAATAGCACAACCCTTATAATAATATTAAATAATTTTTAGGGGCTTAGGTTTTCAAATATTGTTTGTTAAAAAAAAGTTGGAGAACTATAATTCATTTTTTTGGGTAATTGAATCTATTGTGATAAATATACCTAAGAGTCACCACTAACACTCAAACACAAAGTGTGTAAACTGAGTCATGTAGAATAAACATTCTCCCTCTCAATTGAAGCGTTGCAGAAAGGTAGTCGAGTTATTTTGTCGCCGATGATATTATATTGTAAGGTGTCTCTGCCTATAGCAGTGTTTTCAAATTTCTTTCAATTGCAATTTTTAACACAATCCATTGCTCACCAATCGTTCACGAATCATCAATAGTTGATTTTCTTACGAACATCATATTTAATAAAAATAATGAAATTCATGAATATGCTGAATCAATCATGTTGATTATTGCATGAAAAATAGTAACGGGGATGGTGGCAGCAGCAGTAGCAGCAGTTCCGTCAGTAGCGCTAGAGAGAGGACAATAAATAGAATTTTCTCTGTATTAGGTCTTGATTACTATAACGTGCTCTACGTTTTTCTACAAAATACAGAAGTAGTTCATGATATTTCTGAAAATATCGCATTTAAGCTGTATATCCAAAATATGTCTAGTATTTTATATAATTAATCATTCTAGCACCACTAAATTAGGTTCTTAAGGATACAGCTAATTTTTGAAAAAAATTAATTTTATATATTGGGCAAAGACGAATGGTAACATTTACACATTTTCAGTATTTTGATGCCGGTAGTTGCAACAACGGATGTCCTGATGTTAGAGGAAATAGTAAGGGAAGCAGCGTTAGCAGTAGAGAATATAATCATAGACCATGCAAAAGTAGCAGTAATGCATCGCCAGTAATAGTTGGGGTCAGTCAGGGTACTGAAGATAAGTTCAAAATAAATTAACTCCTAATTCGTATATCGGTTTTCAAAATTTAAATTCTCCTTAGTAAGTTAGAAAGAAAATATACTACAATCTTTCTTAAATTTATCGTTTCGGCTAATAATAAACATACTTTACATTATACCTGTATTTGTATATATCGCACCAGTACATACTTAGATCCATAGAATAAAGTTGTTGTATACCGAATACAGTTGCGGCAATAGCACGTTAAATGTTCAAGCTCGTTATAACAAAGCAACGTTTAAGAGGATAGCATCGATGCATTAAATTAACTAAAGATTGCATTAAAATACCGATATAAATATTTATTTCCGGTTTCCCTACAATATCAACTTCGTTATTTTAAAGGACGCATGGTATAGTATATTACATTTTAAAAGATATATTTAGGTGGTACAATGCAATGGTCGAAAAATCGCTCTAAATAACGGAGACATGAAGTTGATTCGCCCTGTATACAAGGTATAATATTAATTAGAAAAATTCGTCTTACCATTCAACAATTGCGAGAACACCGTTTAAAGCCTTGTTTGGAGATGATCCAAGATTTGGTCTCTCTTCCACCTATTTATCTAAAAACATAATCTCTAAATTGGAAACTGACGAGGATGTGGAGACATTTTTTGAGGAGATTAACAAAAGAGAAGATATACAAAATTCAGAAGCACGCACGACAAACACAGATGAACAAGAAGATGTACCCGTAGATGGCAATGAAATCATCATTCTAGACCAAGCCATCATTTCAATCAACTCTAACATACTTCCTAATACAGATGAGAGTCATATAATAATTAAGGAACCAAATACTTTCATATGTCACATTTGTAATAAAGAAGCCTCCGGGGCACATACATGTCTAAAATGTAAAAACGTGATTCACGCAATATGTGGAGTGCCAAATGAAGATGAAGGCTGTAGCTCGCAGTTGATCTGTAATTTGTGCGTGAACGAAATTAGCATCGTGAGAGAAAGAAAAGAATCGTACATAAATTTAAAAAGAGCAGCAGAAAAAATGACAGCCCTATCATCTAAGAAATTTAAAGATATCGATATTGGTGCTACTGTGTTAGTCGAAGTTCCAAAAGTAGACAGAAGACCTTTGAACAGCAAAAATGTGGTGGGGAAAGTAATAGAGAAAAGAAACGAATTATACAGAGTCGGTACTTCCTTCGGAATTATTAATGATTGGATACCGCGATATGCTGTACTTTCGTCACCAGGAGCGACTCTATCTGATGATATCCCAGAGGTCAGAATATTTTACTCTTTTTCCATTTTTAAAACAGAATATTGTTTTCAACATTGTTTTATTTTAACTTTTTCGTCGTTTTATTGGCATTTTCTTTCTTTCTTTCAGGTCACGTTACCGTTAAGAACTGTATCTGCAATGTCTTCTTCATTTGGTGGGCAAGGAATGAAAGAGTGCAATAGCAAAAAATATAAAAAAGTGCAATACGTTTCCAATAGGTGTAATTGTAAAAAAGCCAATGTTTTGTGTAACTCTAGGTGTCATAAATCTTTGACATGTCACAATAAGTGAAGTAAGATTCTGTAAGCTTTTATTTCAGTATTAGTATGTCATATTAATAAGTTCCTACTAAACCTTACATACGAAGTTCCTATTTTACTAATAAGATTAAGATAGCTATTATAAAATAAACGGCATGCCCCAACTTTGTTTAGATTTAGTATTTTATTAAACTATTGAGGCATATTTCCTAAACACTCATATGTAGTTAAAAGTGCAAGCCTTGACCTGACTATTAAGTTTGATTTGTAACTCTATGGACACAAAGATGTGTCACCAGTAACACTGACCAATCAGGGGAAGGTTCACAATTTCGCGGGCTTCAGATTGTAAAACTGTGCAGTGATTGGCCTGTAAGGTGCATGTTCGTTCACAAACGGACGGCTGAACATCGTTACATTATAAACCGACCACTAGACGTGGTTGGATTACAAACTAACGAAAACGTATGCGTTATATTGCAAATTTTATTGTCCGTTCACAATCTTTCGACAGTTTACAATCTCGCTAGATTTATTATAAACTTACGGTTCTTACAATTAGTCGGTGACATATATATATATAAAAACTTAAGAGCAAAAGTATTTGGCCACCTAACAACCTTAATTTCAAAAGAATAAATAGCATGCTTCCTTACATTTGTGAAATAGCGCATTGGTATCGTTTCGAAGCCCGATTATTGCTCTCTCAAATGATACTAAATTAATCTCTGGTTAGCTTTTGTTTATCGTGTTTATAAAATTTTTGTTATCGTAGTCAAAATAAGTAAGACGAAAAAAATAAATTTGTTTCATAATAACAGAAACAAAACCAAGTTTGAACAAATGCGGTTTACTCAATACTTGGTATGACCCCGTCTTGCTCGTATAACAAATTGTATACGGTTTGGCATGGATCTGATCAGCCCGTCAACAACATCCTGAGGAATATTATCCCACTCTTCTTGAGAAGCTCTTGTCAGTTCTTGAAGTGTTGTTGAAGCTGGAACCCGTGATCGAATTATTTTCTTGAGTTCATCCCACATGTGCTCAATCGGATTCATGTCCGGACTGTTACCAAAAACCTGCGCACGGGAACAACAAGACAAATTAACAAGACCAACACACTTTCTGGTAACAAATTTGGAAACACGGAAATATTCTACCCACGGGTAACTCACTGCACGTATCGGTGTTTTCACCACGGCTCTCTCAGTCTGCGACACGGGGTGGGTGAAAATGATCTTCAAACTAACAATTTTCAAAGGGCGCCAGGATTCTACTTCACCAGTCGTCGTGCAGCGATAAATCAGACCTACCTTACCGAATCCACATAAGGGTAAACTCTTACCTCGCAGAACGAATGTCAACGGTTCCAACAAAAACATAAACAAGGAAACAAGACACAATAAAACGCAACAAATGAAGTAATAAACTAAAGACAATTATATTGGTCACTAATTTGCAAGCACCCTGTATATAAATCAACCCCAAATTAAATATAATATAATATAAGTCCAATGTAAAATATACACCCTGTAAATAGGTTCAATAAACATAAATATAAAAGAGATGGCCAATGCAATGGTACACCCTGTATGTAATTGTATCCAAAGAACGCAACTGAATCACACTTGAGTGAAGCCCAAGTTGTAACGTTAAAAGAAACTTACAAAGTTTAAAATAAAATTAGATTTTGGGAGGCAAACCAAGGAACCAAAGTACGTTCCTTAAATATGACGTGAGAAAGCAAGGAGGAACAGTTCATCGGATAAAACCCCTAAATGACTGATCTGAATCACATAACAGATCTAAAGGCAACGATAATAAACTACCCAAACTTAAAATTACCGCAATCCGAACGCTGGGGAAAATTATCCAAGGCCTTGTACAATGCAGCGTTTAAATACCCGATACGCAATAACGGAAATTCGAGTAGCGACTCAAAATAAAATCAAAATCCGCATCCCCTTTCTCGTAACATAAACATTAAGGTTATACAGAATCAAAATTTCCCAAATATACAATTTTTAACAGCCGGGACAATATCCACAATGGCAAAATACGCACAAATTGAAATGTAAATAAATCAGCTGACCGCAAAATGTAAACAATGCAAAAACACAGACGTAAGTGATTACTTCTGCTACACAGGTTGATAAATAACGGTAAGTGAACTAAATAATTTGTTGCTAAACACAGTGATAACCGAAATAAAAGATTAAAATGCAAAATTTCTAATTCCAATACTGAGACAAAACACATAACAGACAGAACTTCTACTCGGTTATACACGGGCATAAATTGTGAACCCACGTTCTTCCAGTTATCACGATCGAAGAGGACAAAGTTATAAATTCTAACCTGAGCTTCTGAGAATGTCCAAACGGCTTGATCACAGCGATACCGAAGGCTATCGTTCCCCAGGTTTACGAAGATGACTTCTTCTTCAGGAACGGCCAGGTAATTCAGGAAGGTCGAATACGGCTTCCGAAACAGACAAACTCTTCTCTCGTCGAGGATCCCGGATAACGAAGATCGGCTACAGGAAAGTGGTCCACAGGCAGCTTCAGAGATACGGCCCCAAGAGCGTGCTTCACTATCACGAAACCATGCGGCGACCATAATAGACGGGTACTGGTAATGTATTTAATCGGGCAATAAAACCCTCGAGAATTTATTCAACCACCAAAATATTAAACCAAATAATGCATAAATCCTCTTTCAGAACCGGATGATTAACTGAATCCGAAATATTCGCAGATATATAAATCTTTCATTAATCAACCTAACATCACTAGCAAAACAGCTGCACACCGTGACAATCAAGAAGGAAGTCCTCAAGAATCTTTTCAACAGGAAATTCCCCCGCCTCAGAAATCCCAAATTTACACCTACACTTACAAAATTATTTAAAATTCCCTAAATATCAGGAAGCAAAGAAATTCAAAATCCAACAAGGTCACAAAGCGCGCACCGAAATCCCAATCGTATGCAACCAAACATACACCTCACACGGACAGGAAACTTAGTATAAAAATGTAAACATAACAGGACTTTTGACTGGCCACTGCATAACTCGTACATCAACTTCCTTCAGGTAATGTTGAACAATCGCAGCTGCATGAGGCCTTGCATTATCATGCATAAGCAAGAAATTATCGCCAATGAAGCCAGCATAGGGGACAACATGCTCATCTAAGACTTCAGAAATATAGCGTTGAGCAGTTAAATCGCCTAGGTTACCTGTGGGGATATATACCAGTTCGGTTTTTGCATGAAAAGAAATGCCCCCCTAAATCATGCATGAATCTCCTCCAAAAGCGACTTGCTCCACTATGCAGCACTGTGAAAATCGATCTCCTTGACGACGGTAGACTCTACCTCTTCTACCGCTACCATATAGACCAATCGTGGTCTCGTTTGAAAAGAGCACAGAGTTCCATTGCTCCAATGTCCAGTTTACGTGCTCACGAGCAAAACGTAAGCGCTCTGCACGATGCGCTGCCGTCAATTTTGGACACGTTGCAGGTTTCCGACACCTTTGCCTATTTTCAAGAAGTCTTCTTCTAACAGGCCAGTGACTTACTGTTACTCCTTTGACGTCTCGTAGTTCTTTTTTAAGCTGGGTAGCATTTAACATGCGATTTCGCAAGGATGTCGTTCTAATAAAGCGATCATCCCGTACTGAAGTAGCTCTTGGTCTGGCTGTTTTCGCTCTGGCCACGTACCGACCAGTTTCTGAAAGCCTTCTAAAAACATTCTGAACAGTAGGACGGTTCACGTTCAGGTGCCGAGCTACAGATCGATGACTGTTACCAGCTTGACGCAGAGCAACAGCTTGAGCTGCAATTTCAGGAGGTGTATTCATACTTTCACTAATTTTAATACTGTTGGAAGCAAACTTGACAGATACTTTGCAAACAAATTGCAAGTGCCACGCATTCAACTGTTTCGTAGCACTCTTGAAACAATACATTGTTTGAAGCTGCAAACCATCCCACATACGGTACTACTGATAAAAGAAAGCTGATGATCTCGTGATAGTTAGTGACAATTTCTTTTTAATAAAATTAATTAAGCAGTATTTTTTCTTTAATATGAGTGATTAGTTAGTATTGTACAAGATGCAGTTTAATATTAAAAATCACTTTTAATTGAAAAATAATGGGTGGCCGAATACTTTTGCTCTCAAGTGTATATATATATATTGCTATGATATTTAATCTATATTAATGTTAGTATAATAAATAATGACTTAAACTATGTTAGTCTTATAATATAACTATGACTACATGAGATTTTTGGCTTCGTAATGATGTACGAATATTAAAAAGGATATTATTTTCATGATAGGAGGATGATTGTACCTGAAATTGGTAATAATTAGTTTGTTTATAATGTAAAGAAGGATGTTTATAAGATTATATCGACTAATTATGGTAAATGTATACTTAATAGGAGAATTATGTATCTGGTGTTGTTCGGAAGTGCTTCGTACCAGCATTATAGGTAATAAAAGTATTCTTGAGAGGAGATACTCTTTAGTAAGTGAAGTTGTGACATCGTAGTGTGATGCAGGAAGTTATTTTAGTTGTTTTAAGGGTGTGAAGGAGCCCTGAAACTTAAAATATGTTATTATTGTGAATTTATATTTGTAACGATGGGTATTACCACATTTATTTATGTTTAATTTTTATATTATGGTTATATTTATTTTATATTGTGTAAAGGGAGAAGTATAGAAGAGGTTGTTATAGTTTATTTGAACTTGTTTAATATTTATTGGAAAAAGTGTTGTTTTAATTTTATTTGAAGGTTATATTTCTTTAATTGGATATTTTTCTATGTTTAATGAATATAAAAGGTGTATAATTTGGTTCTACATGTTTGTTATTAATTATTATTGATGTTTATAACAATTTTGAAGTGTTTTGAGGAAATTTTGTGTATAATTCAATTTTTAAGCACATGTAAATTTTTTATATTTAATTTGACCGTATTTAGTATTAATAGTTTCATAAATTTATCAAGATTGTAAATCTGCTATTTGTTTGTTGAAATTTAACTTTATAACTTTGTAATTAATCATTTTAATTATTATTAATCAGCTGTAGATTGTATTGATTAGTTTAAATTATTTGATTGGTCCATTTATTTTGGAAAATTGCGCTCGAGTTCCAAATTCGACGATTTTTGGTTTTGAGTCTGTCTTCAGTGTTCAAAGAGTAAGCACGCTTCACGTGTAAGCTCTAATTTTGAATTTTAAATGTATTAAGAGCTATATTCCAAAATCTTGGGCAGGGCCTAATATTGTTTACATCCGTATAGAGGTTATGTAACCTACCAAAAATTTAAATATAATTAATATTTTATGTGATGTGTTTAGTTATGTGAATAATAAAAGAGTAATTAATTTTCAAGTTTAAAATTGTTTAATTATATTAAAAATAATTTCAACTTACCTGGAGTAAATAATCAACAGTGTTTTCATTCCAAAATTGTGGAATAAATAAATTATGGAAGCCTATTAAATAGCAAAGTGTTACTAATACTGCATAAAAAACGAAGAATTCACTTACCATTTATTTAATATTTAATAAATTTCACGATAACTGTGGCTGATTTATCAAGAGCAAGGTCAAGCTGAGTGGAGACGCTGTCATATGTTATTTGGCGGCAAATTGCTGAGATCGCATATTTGGGAAGCTGATATACACAGTGCTACATCAATACGAGGATATACAACCGGAGTCAACATTTATAAGGAAATTCAGATAAGTTGTATTTAAATGTATTGTATAGGTGTTGATTTGATAATTGTGTTTTATAACTATCAATTTAGTGAAGCCATGAATTTAAGAAGAACCCTGAGAATTTAAATTATATGTATGCTATAATGTTTAAATCATTTTATGGGCGTAACCAACATTATTAAAAATTTATTTAAGCTAGCCGAGGTATTATAAATTAAAATTTGCGTTTTATTTATATTATTATTAAAAATATAAAGAGTCGACATAGCATTCTTTTGGTCACTTCCAACGTGGGGCGATTACATCGATTATTAAAAATCACTATAATATTATTATTATAATTAATACCAAAGAAACATAGCAATATATATATATATATATAAATATAGGTATATAATATAAAAATATATACCTTAGCACATATCACATATTGGGCCGTTAGAGAGTTCTAATGGATTATTTGGTTTCATCGAACGTTTTAAAAAACAAATATCAATGATGCAACAAGGTTGATTTACATTAACAACTTACTATTCACTCACAATAACTCATTAGGTGGCTGTAAAACAAACGTAGTCAATATGTTCGGGTGATTAGAGTAGCTCAGGGCATATTGACTATTGAAATGAACGTAGTCAATATGCCCTCCCTGGTGATTAGTAGTTCAAACTTGAAGAATTAAAAAATATTTATAAAAGAGAACAATACCAGACAACATTAAACGATAAATTAGAAAACGACATAGAAGCAAACACAAATCCCACAATAGACGTCTTGGAGAAGAATATCACTCAAAGCGTCATTGCAGGGCAGAAAAGAAGACAGTCGGGAAATTACCAATAAACAAGATAGGAAAATCTGATGAAACAGAAAAGGTTATAGAAGAAAGAAGAAGAACATTCACATCGTCCATAGAGTATGTAGAACTATTAGGAAGCAAATTCGGAAAGACATACGCAGATATAATACAGAACAAATAAAAATAACGATAGAAAATAGAAGAAGAAAGGTATTTCCACCTAAACTAGCAAATGGAAGAAGTTAAATTTTAACTGAAAAACTAAAATGCATTGATAATACATGAACGTAAAGAAATCATGAAAATTACCGAAAACTTCTATAGACATTAGTATGAGTCTAAAAAGGCAAAAGAACAAGATCCAACAGATCCGCGTGCAAAACTTACCGAACACTACACAAAGATATAACTGAAATTAACAGTAATGTAGTACGGACAGCAATATACCAAATGAAATACAACAAAGCTCTTGGTGAGGATGGAGTAGTAGCAGAATTGTTAAAAAGTGGGGGAAAACATCTAATAAGAAAACTTCAGGAACTGTTTAATAAATGTCTGAATATAGGAAAAGTACCATCAGTACCATCAAGTACCAAATCAATCGTAACATTACTGTTCAAGAAAGGAGATAGATCACAATTAAAAACCTATAGACCAATATCACTGTCACATGTTTATAAGATATTTATGAAAGTAATAGCAAATCGAATTAGTAATAAATTTAATCAATTCCAACCCCCTGAACAAGCGGGTTTTAGGAGAGAGTACAGTACGATAGACCACATACATAGGTACCATAAGAGAATTAGTACAGAAAGTCAATGAATACAACAAACCTTTAATAATGACATTCATAGACTACGAAAAAGCATTCGATAGTATTGAGATATGGGCCGTTATGGATGCGTTACAAAGAAATAGAATTGACAGCAGATACATTTAACCAATAAAGGATTTGTATAAGAAAACGACATACACTATACAATTGCATGAAAAAAGGAAACAAATAAACATAAGCAGAGGAGTAAGACAGGGCGATGTACTTTCACCTAAGTTATTTACAAGTGCTGTGGAAGACCTTTCTGTGATCCTTAATGTGTTATAGTAAAGGCATAAATATAAATGGCGAATACCTATCACACTTACGATATGCCAATGATATAGAGCTATTTGCAGAAAGTCAGCAAGACATTCAAGATATGATAAGTCAATTATACAAAGTTTCAGATCTAGTTGGACTGATGAATCTAGACACAACTAAAGTGATGGCAAATTTTGATATTACACCAAACATAAAAATAAAGTATATAGATATTCACGAGGTCCCAGAGTACATATATTTTGGACAACTAATAACAGTAAACAAAAAAGTTCAAGCAAAGCAAGTTGCAAGAAGGATCAAATTAGGCTGGCCTGCGTTTGGGAAGTTACAAAACGTCTTTAAATCAGAACTACCTCAGTGTCTTAAAGCTAAAATATATGAAGAATGTGTGTTACCAGTTATCATCTATGCTTCCAAAACGCGGTCCCTAACAAAGGCACTAATGAAGAAATTAGTAGGAAGTCGGAGAGCCATGGAAACAGCTACGCTTAATATAACACTGCGTGAGAGAATGATAAAGCAGTGGATTAGAAATTCTACAAAAGTCGCTTCAAGAACTGCAAGACTAAAATAGAGATGGGCTGGTTCCAACAATATTTAATGAACAACGACGAATTGCTAAATTTAACATTTTTTTCTGACGAGGCCTGGTGCACCCCTTCGGAGTATATAAACTCACAAAATATGAGGTTATGGAGTGCCGCAAATCCGCATACTTTTCGCGAATCTCCCTTTCACCCGTTACAAGTTGGTGTTTGGATTGCTGTGTCTCGAAGACGTATTATCGGACCCATATTTTTTCACGAAACTGTTACTGCTCAGTGATACCGGAATATTGTAGGTGAATTTATTAATCAGCTTCATGAGGATGAGCTCCAGCAAGGCTACTTCCAACAGGATGGCGCGACGGCCCACACCGCTCAAGAGATCCTCAATTACCTTCGTGAATTTTTTGACGATCGAATAATTAGTTTACGTTCAAATCCAGAATTTCCACCTAGATCGCCAGGCTTGACTATTTTAGATTAGGTACTTTATATTCCCTTATCTGAAAAATAATCTATACAAGACTCCTATTAACAATATCGAGGAACTGCAAAACAAAATTACGGAACAGTGTGCCAATATAACTCCTCAAATTCTTATAAATGCTTTTAATAGTATGAAAAGTCGAGTAAATTTGTGTCTGCAGCAAAATGGGGGTCATTGTGAACAGCTTCTTTAGTTTTTAATGTTTATTTTTCAGTATCTATGAAATAAAAAAAATTACAATTTCCAATTTTAATGATTACCTACTTGTTATAATTTGTTTAATAGTGTAGTAATTTAGTTGTTACTGTTATCGTCTAAATTAAAATAATAGAACTCATTTCTTCAAAAATTGATTTATTTACATTTACCATGCAACTAAATCTAACATAACACTGCCGGTTAGGTACTGGCGCTTGCGCTAGAAAGGTTGTGCCTAAACATCAATTGGTATATAAAGCTTGCATTAGACATTATTTTATTATTCCATGGCCAACCGTTATGTAATTACTTTTTGAACTCACGGTATTTTAGACTACCACGAGTTTCTACAGACCTTCCAGAAGGACATCCGTGGGCTATACCCTATGTTTTCTTTGGTTTTTTGTGTAAACGAATTGTAATTAAGTTGTTTAAGATAATATATAATTAACAAAAATAATGCCACGGTGTTAATAAAAAAATATATTTTTGTAATTAAACACCTTGTATATTTTCATGTTACACCCAACATTTTTTATATTTCAGATTTCTTTCTATTGCCGCTTGGTGGATTCTGTATATTTTTATATTTCTCTGATAGTAATAAATTTTAGCGGAACAACCAGAATTTATCTTTTATAGTGGAAAGTGAATTTTAAGTAAAGACAAATCCAGGAGGCATAATCGTACTAGTTATGCGGTTTTAACACAATTCCAGTAAATACCTAATGACAATAACAATAATACAATTTGACTCTTTAGGGGATTAATATTACAATTTAATGATAAAATACACTCAGTAGTGGTTTCATCGAAATTTCCTGAATATGGTGCAAAAAATAATATTTCAATCAATTGCGTAATTACAATGCTGTAAGCAGAGAGGAGAGAAGAGTGGCGGCCGTGGGCTAGAGGTTAGCGCATTAGACTTCTACGCCGACAGTGTGGGTTCATCGAATTTTTAATGGTCATTCTCCCTCACAAGGCAATGACAAACCAGGGAGGTATTCTGCCTAGTAAATCTTCTCTGGAGTAGAACACTTCCAGTGTTTCGGATCCCACGTTAAGCTGTAGGTCCTCTATGTCTGTGGCACTCTAAACGCGCAACGGAAACATAGGAGAAAAGATCGTCTCGTAAGAGATAAAGCACTCTAAGAAAAAGAAGCAGAGAAGAGATTTATGAGGATCCCCTGACAGAGATACACGGAAGAACATTACTTAAGCCTCTAAATAATTTATTTTCTGCCTAATTATATTACAAGTGATGATTAAAGGATAGTATTAATTGTTTACCGACGAAAGATAGTCACACTGGCTGTGAGGCGGGAACCGTAGTTTTTTTCAATAGAATAAACAGAACGAATAATATAATCCCTAAAAAATACCGAGCGTTTCGCTTGGGTCCAGCTGCAACTGCTTCAGAACCCGTACGTCCCAAGATACGCAAAAGATTTTGAAAATTTTAGGATTGTTACAAGTTGCTAATAGCTTCTCAATCGTTGATCTTTTCTGATTTACTGATATTTATAGTTGTTTAGCAGTTTTATGGAGCGAAAGTTGCGTAAACTAACTCTATGTTTACGAATTTCAAAGCACATTTTATACAAACTGCATCGTACACTATCTGAATCATTATTGATATTCAATTCACTTAATTTCATAATTTTGTTAATACCGAAGTAAATTATGTCGAAATGCAAATTGCATATTTTTTGAAGTGTTAAGACGTAAATATTGATTTAAAAGCAGCAAAACTGTAGGTTGTTGCCATAAACACTACCGCGACTTTGCTTTTTAGCTTCAATGAGAATTCTAGTAAACAATAAGCACGCGAAATTGCTAGCTAATCATCGTTGTAAGCAACTTTATTTTCGTGAGCAATTATATGAAGGAAATGGTGTAAAAGTTACGACTATTCATAAATAGATCCATTTCGTGACAATACGTCTCCATTCCCTTCTTGTCATCAGCATGTTTTTTATTGTTTTATATAGGATTTTGCTGACTTCAGCACCTTTATAAAGAATAAGTTTTTAAGATAATTATAAATTAGCTGGAGGGAACGAAGAACTTTCCGTTCAACTAATTTGTAATGTTTACAATGAAACTGATACCTATTTAGTAGACGAACCGAACAACTAAGAAAACTTTGGAATGACGTTATAAGGCCTTAAGGTATTCAGTAACAGTAGCTACAAAAGTGAAACTCTGAAATATAATATTAAAGCAAGAAAAAACTTTCTGATATTACATTTTGATATTTATTTTTCGAACATGATTTTCAGCTACGGTCTACGACAACCTTTGCGTTAATAAAACAGATAATCTAACCTTTTAAGTCGTGCCTTGACATATAATTTAGGAGCTTTTAATGGTGTATAATTACTTTGACTATTCCGCCTACTACATTCAAACTTATGAAGGACAACCGGAAACCTAATGAATATATTTTCAGGAAATAGTGCCTGGCGCGTAGACCTACGGTAGGACTAATATAACCTTAAAGGTAAACCTCTTGAAGAGACTTTACTTCATAAAAGTGTCATGAATTCATCATTATCGATGCTACAACAGCGTTTTAAGTATTCAAAGCTCGTAAACATTTGTTCCGATTTCTATTTCGGAGCGAGTAAATATTTAAACAAGCTAAAGGTAATTCGAAAAATCTATACTTCGGTTATTGTGCCCAACTACGGGCTTTGGAAACTCAATAACGCACAATAAATGAATAATTCAGTATGCTTTGGTGTAGATGCGCGGACGCTTCATTGAAATAATGGCATTACTATTTTCGCTTAATTACAGTTGTAATTATTTGTGTGCAAATTACGATTTAAAAAATTCTGAATGTATATATAACAGGGTATTAGTAATATTCAAACAAAGTACTAGTGTTCACAATTTTGGTATCCATAAACTATATATATATATATATATATATATATATATATATATATTGCTATGGTGGAAATAACTTTCGCAGTAATGAAAATTTTCACCCTACGTTTATTGTGATAATAATTGTAATAAGTCAAATAAAGGAATTTTCCCTGTATATACTAAATTACAAATCTAAATCAAAATTCTTCTTTATGTAAACACCATAGACATTTAATCTCACCCGGTATAACATTAAATGTTGCTAGCTCTTAATTACAGCAAATATTGTTCACATAAAAACTTACCTTATTCAAGAATAATCGTTGATTACTATCTCATGGTACTGCATATGCTTCTAAATACAGAGACATAAAAAGACAAACGACAGGTATTTAAATGACTCAAATTCTAAATAAAGATATCAAATTAATAAATTAATGATGCTCAATAAAATTTGTACCGATGCAGATTTTACATAAATTATACATATTTATTTTCTTTATTAATAAAAAAAAAATAACTTCCTTATAAGAATTACCTGAAACCAATTTTCCTCGATCCAACCCTGCGATGCGCGTAGGTATCCTACGCAGCTCCGAAGTGCAAACAGAACTAGCTGGTTATTGCACCAGCTGCTTGTAAACAGTTATTTCTTGTGAAATGATTTCTTTTATCTATTTTGTTAAGTAGCAGTTCTCGAAGATACATAAACGTCGCACAAGTAAGTAAATGTTCACATATGAATTGTTCAAATCTCAGTAAAGGTCAAAATGCTTTGTTTCTGCTTACAGTGTTCTGACATAACCTCAGAATAAACATCAAAACACGGAGATTCACAACTTTGAAGTTCTTTTTTAATGCTTTGCAAGACGTGGTACGCCTCAAATGAACTTATTACAGCTTCTATCTTTCAAAATTCCATATATTACCTAAGATTAGGTTCCGAAGCACAAAATTTTTCTCGTAGAACACAATGAAGCACTTTTTTATTTATAATGGGTAATTACTTCTTTATTACGAACACTTTTAATTACAATTTTTGGAGCAACATTTTTTACGTCTCTTCTTGTTTACAAAATTTTTTAATCTCCACGCATTTTGTTTTTATTTTAAACCAATAATAATTCATCATTAATATCAACTATTTTAAAACTGACCAATGATAAAAAAGTACATTAATGACAATTCTAAATTACAATATTAATTATATAAATAATTTTCTTATGGAAATTCAAAAGTTAAATCTAAGTACACAATTACATTGCTGATCATTTTTCCTACGTTTTGACATCTCACATGACATAATTTAGTTGTATAATAAGATACCTCATATAATTACCTACTTAAATTTTTTATAATATTTATTTAACAATAAATAAACATTGGAATCATATTCCTCCACATTAATAAAGTTCCTATAATTAGAATTTCAATTACTAAATGACCTTTCTATTGAAGTCGGTCCAAAATTATAACCTTAACTTTACAAATTTAATAAATTTTAATTTCTAATTAACTTTAAAACCAATCTAATCTCATAACACATTACAAAGCTTGCTTTAATATCAAATTAATCATAAGAACAATTATCGTTGCATTACAATCTCGTTTAAATATTCAAATTAACATTTTAACCTTGTTCAAATGATAACTTTATATGAATTTTAAAATTTACATAATAATTTCAGAATCTGCCTGTACCAATCTTATCAACGATACATAATACCTGTGTAACAATGACATACAAAAAGAAAAACTCCACCTGTACTAGGATGTCTCCACATATAGAAATTACGATGCTAACATACCACATCGGAAATGAATTAACAAGCAAATACTCTCCTGTAACTTCGATTCAACAACCTTTTAAGTAGTAAAATTAGTATAATAAGTTTACAAACGTAATGTTTATGGTATTTATTAATTAAGGTGTCAGTAATATCATGGCAATATATAATATATATATATATACTAGTTATTATATATTTGTTTAATATTATATTATTAATAAGAAAAATAAATTAAATTAATAAAAATTAAATTTTATTTATTAAATAATAATTATAAAGCAAATGATTATCTGCATTCTGATCATTATTTTTATATGTATTAATTTTTATCGATTATGGTAAGGTGGGCGCCGGGTACAATCTCTAGAAACTTGTTGCCAATATTTAAAATGATAACAAAATACCACGGTCTAACTGTTGAACATGAGTACTCGGTCTCAGAAGTCGGTTCTATCACACCTTACTATTATATGAGAAAATGAAATTATATCCCAGTACGCAGCTGACTTCAGGCGGAATCTAAAAAACGTCAATCGCCTCTATGTAACATTCGGACAGGTTTAAATATTATTTTCTGGTGTATTTCTTCAGTTCTCAGGTACAACCGTGCTTCCTGTTAGGTACGTATAATTGGTTTACCTTTTATAAAGCAAACACTACATCCAAATGTAATTATCTTCCTAGGATCGTTGAACTTAAAAGTAGCTTCTCCTTTTCGTTGCGATCCAAATTCCGTTGCGTAGTCAGGCCAAATCTTCGAACTCGAAACAGGATCCACTTATTTTAGTATTAACTTAGTAAGTTAAACTAACTCACTCTTTTTTCAAAGAAACTCGTTTTTTAAATTGAACAAAACTAATACTTTATTAATACAATGTTAATTATTTTTAAATGTTTAGGAGCTGATCAGAAATGCGTGTATTCACACCAAATACAAAGGGCGCTCTCCTCTCATTGTTTTATCAACAACTCTCATAGCAACCGACAAAATTTACATGACAACGATGATAAAAATACACAAAGTTACAATAAGGACACTTGGAGATAATTACAATATTAAAAATCAAATTTTGACAGCTAAATCCAATTTATAAAAATGTTCATATTTCAACGGCGTCACTGTCCATTCAAGTTCTGATTGTATAAATGCACAGTACATCTCCGACACCTGCCTCTAATACGCATTTCGCTCTCTACGGCTGTCTAAAACACATTTTCACTAACTGTTCCGATAAATGCATCATACTCCAATGTGAATTAAAAAAAATCTGATCTAAGCTTATATCTAAGCTCAAGGCATGTTATTGTATCTTTCTATACTAATTTCTTTAAATAGGTATATAAACTTTTAAATTAGAATTTTTAATACTAATTCTTTTTGTCATAGGTTTTTTTCAAAATACGATCTTGACACTGTTTCAGACCAAGCAAGAAATTATCTGCGTCTTGGTCTGCCCTAAATTACTGAACATAATGAAACCGAATTCCTGGACATCATACAAATGAACGAGTATGCTTTATAAAATGAAATTAACCGAGCTAACGAATCAAAAAATCATCACAATACCTATATATACATGGTTTCCGCTATTTGGTTATCAGTGGCATTCTATCGTCTTAACCAAACTTGATGTTTAAATATGAAGTACGAAAGAATAAACAGATAAATAAAGTAATAATAATGTTAGCGTGTTACTGTGTGCGCTCAGCAAATATATATTTACAAGCATATTCGTAGCTCATAACAACATCTGTTAAGAATGGCTTCTGAAGGTTTTGGCAGGAGGGTGACGAAGTTCACCCGACCGTGGAAGTGTTTCTTGGAAGGTTAAGAGTAAGCACGGACAGTGAGATGTAAAATACCGAGCAGGGCAGTCTACCGATGACAGCGTTGTTGGTAGCTAAGCTTTGGTTTTGCATGTTTGGCGTCATAACTGATTAACAGCGTACCTACTAAGTGATTGTGATGCGATTATCGTCTAAGCTGAGGAAATATGCGATATTAGTGTTATAATTTATTTGTTATTGCGATGCCAAGGTTATGGTTTATGTCCAATGAAGTGTTATATGAGTGTACCGGAATGGTTGCGTATTATATACTTATTATGATATTATATGTGGTTTACAAGCGTTAGTTTTAGTTTTAGATAATTGGAAGAATGTTTCAAAGGAAGAAACTCCCATGAAACAGTTTTAAAACAATTTTTTTATTTAAAGTGAATAATGTACGGTTTTTAGAAGTTGATACGTCAAACACAAAGGGTTCAAATCACTTTTATGGTAATTTGATCATAATTTGTCCACAACAAGGCGGTAGGTACAATATTTTGTAATTTTCAGGGTGTTACGGGGGCTATTTTTTTATTACCTATCACTTTTTCAGTCAGGGGTATCCTGCTATTTATACATAATATATGATACTGATTTGTATGTAATATCACGAACTAAATGTTTCCAATATTTAATGATGGTGTAAACTGGTTGCAACCATACATAACGGGCCTGTTGGGTTTAATAATATGTTTACGTCATTTGCAAGACAGAAAATACGCTTAAATAGCCATCATCTTCATTTGAGCAACCCGCTAGTTAAAATTTCAAGGTAGATAAGACAAAATAATATTAGGTGATTTAGCATCTATAACGTTCGTATGGATATGTTGACAATGGATTTTTCAATTTGATATCATTTAAAACAGAAAAATAATCTTTCACAACTATTATTTTCATCTCAAAGTCGAATAGTTGTAGACTAGAGAAAAATGTTATAATTTAGAATACAATCAGTTAATTTAGAATCTATGCTGTGCATATGAGTGCTGTTCTTTTTCCGCTGAGCCTATCTAGCAGGCTGTGGTATTTTGAACAAATTTTTCTTGACATTTTAACGTAGTTGTTTACAAGTTTAATTATAGTGAAAGTTGTCAAATACACTTGAAAGTTTTTAAAATACATAATAGTAAAGTAATCCTTTCCCCATGAAATCATGGAATTGAATAAAGAGCACGCGCGGCTTAAGCCGTAATGAAAGTTTTGAGGAAATCAATCGTGTTCCTTAGCTACCGTAAAGCGGTGATACAAGGAATTTCAACGTGGTCGACTTTTCTTAAATGACAACTTTCGGGCTCCTAAGCCAAAAAACGTCAGTTACCGAAAAGAATATTAGTCTTGTACGAAACATGATTGAAAAGGACCGGCATGTTACTGCCACGAGTATTCAAGAAACTTTGAAGATTGCTATGGACGTAATTGACGCCATTTTACAAAACCATTTGAAGATACCTAAGCTTTGTGCCCGTTGGATTCCCCACAATTTGACTACAGTTCAAACAGAAAAACGTGTGGCATGGTGCAGATCTACACTGGCTCGCTTTGACAATGGATCGTCTCATTTGGTGTACAACATCATTACAGGTGATGAAACGTGGGTATACTACTATGATCCAGAAAGAAAGCAACAGTCGGCAGTTTGGGTCTTTGAGAACGAATCGGCTCTAACAAAAGTTGTTTGTGAAAAAAGCCAGTTTCAGTGCGGTATCTGAGTAAAATACTCGTCCTCTTACATATTTCTTCAGTTTTCTAAACAAATAACTATCAGATGGTCCCATATCTGGGCGGCACGGTGGGTGATCAATCTCTTGAAACCCGCATTCCTCTAGAACAGAAACGACCTTTCAAGCCTTGTGAATTCATGCACTGTGATGTAAAAAAAGTAAGAGGCTTTCCTGACGCAAATTTTAGCGTTTGTCACAAACGACATTTTGTAGATTGTTAAAGTATTGGCATAAGTATCTGGAAGAAATGTATCCCCTCTTGATATTAATATAAACAATATTTCCTCCATGTCCCAGAAAATTGTGGCCATTAACTTCCCAAAACAAGGTTGGGTTCGGCATTTCTTGGGAGGTGGAGAGCGCCCATGGATCAATAGCATGGATTCTTGTATCGTCTCAGGATCCCAGTAATGAATCCCAGTTTCGTCACCAGTCACCATTCGTGATAGAAACTCTGAATTCTTCTCTAAAGTGGACAAATGTTGGTCGTAAATTTGTTGGCGGAACAATTTTTATTCTTGACTCAGAAGTCTTGGAATCCACCTCGCTGACACCTTACTCACGTCTAATTTATCGCGTAAAATGCTATCATAAAACTTTTACCCAATTTTTATAAAACTATTGAAATACACATGAATCTGTAAGCCCAAAACTAAATATTTCCTAAGGCGTATTTCTGATACCTTGTTTTTAGGTTGAGGGTGTACAAACCACCTTTGACGTCTGAAAGTGAAACGTTGACAGGGAGACGTACATTAAAAATAATAGACGAAAACTTTTCAGTGCAATCTGGTTTTTACGTTCACGCTCTTATAAATCCCTTGGATATTAGCTGTAAATGACGTTAAAGATATAGCTACGGATAACTAAGTCAAAGCGTTCACTTCACCACGAGCTACACGCTTTTTATAAATATGATGTTCCTTCCCACGTATTATCTACTTTACAGCTGTCTTTTACTCTTTGATCTATACGCACATTTGTTTCGCAGAGCGTGGTATTCTCTCCGAATCTTCAAAGTACATATTATCTATGAAGGATATTGTTCGACATCTTGAAAATGTACTGGTTAAATAGATATGGCGAGTGTATGTTAAATTTCATTAGTTGACCAAATTATTGCATCATTTGAAATATATGGCGTGAATTTAAATATGGCAAATCAGAAGAGTGCGATTGGTTCGCTCAAAACTGCCACAACACGAAGTACAATTAATAGATACGTGGATTAGCTTTCAGTCTCAATAAACAAAAACGTCTATCAACAGTTTGTACTTTAATAATTCTATTTCGACGGAATTGTAATAGAAATATATTTTGTATGATTCAGCTAAAAAGTGGTGGCTTGAATTTAAATGTGACGAATCAAAAGAATATCATTGGTCTCTTAAAAACTGTAGTAACATAAGATAAAATTAATAAATCCGTTTATTTAATTCAACAAACAAGAGCGACTACAAGAAGTTTGTAGTAATCGGCGGTGGAGTGAATTTAAATGTGGCAGATGAGAAGAGTGGTGTTGCTACGCTAAGAACTGTTACACAGATAAGTAAAATTAATAAATCCGTCGACGTAGGTTTCAGTTTCCATGAACAAGGGCCGCTGCAAGCAGTTTTTGTAGCTAGAAAATAGTATTTTAAAATCAAACAAGAACAATTTGGTTTTAAAGGAATTGTAACTAAATTATCTTTCACTTGATACAGCTAAAAAGTGGTGGCGTGAATTTACATGTGGCATAGGAGATGACTGGCGTTGGTTCTTTAATAACTATCATAACACGATGCAAAATACATAAATCTATTCATTCAACAAGAAGTTTTTGACGTGACAAATACTAATTCAGTACTTTAATTTATAACCAAAATATTTTTTTTTTGCGGAATTATAATTGATATATCATTAATAGGATGCAGCTGAAAGGCTATGGGGTGAATTTAAATGTGGCAGATGAGAAGAGTGGCGTTAATTAACGAACAAGAGCGGCTACAAGACGTTTTTGGCAGTAGAAATGTGGTTCCAAGAAAAATTCTATTTTAATATAGCTGCATTAAATTATTTTTCTTAAAATATGAAGTAGTTGTCGTAAATTTATAATGGCAGGTAAAAATAATGGGTTCGTTAAAAGCTATCAAAACACCAGGTAAAATTAATTGATCTGACCCGCTTTCGACGCTACAGAAAACTAGTCTTATTTACAAGAAAAATTCTATTTCGACGGAACTGTAATTAATTAATTGAACTATTCTTCGTGTGATAGGTGGTGGCGTGAATTTAAATATGGTAGATGAGAATAATGACGTTGGACCTTTAAACGTTGTCACAACACTATGTAATATTATTATCAAGTCATTAGATTTAGCTCTCAGTCGTAACGAACACGAGCCCCTACAAGAATTTTTTGACGCTACAAATACTATTTTAGTACTTTAATTTATGACAAGAAAAATTCTATTTTGGCGGATTATAATTGATACTTTATTGGTAAGATGCAGCTAAAAAGTGGTGTCATGAATTTAAATGTGGCAGATGAGAAGAGTGGAGCTGGTCCGTTTAAAGCTGTAACAGCATTAGCACACTAGTTAAAATTATCAAGTCCTTTGATTTCCAAGAATAATTGTATGTGGACAGAATTGCATTGAAATATTCTTCTTAAGATAGAGCTAAAAGTAGTTGGCGTGAATTTCAATATGGTAGATAAAAAGAGTATGTTCTTTATAAGCTATCAACAGCAACATTAGGTAAAATTAATTAATCTGTCTGGCCATAAGTAGCTCCTGAGTCTACATAAAACTACTTTGATTAACCAGAAGGAAAATTCTATTTCGACGTAACTGTAATTGAATTAATTGAATTATCCTTCGTACGATACAGTTAATGGGCTGTGGTGTGAATTTAAATATGGCAGATGAGAATAATAACGTTGCACCTACAAACATTGTCGCAACACTAAGTAATATTATTATACAGTTATTAGATTTAGCTCTCAGTCGTAACGAACACGAGCGCCTACAAGAATTGTTTGACACTACAAATACTATTTTAGTACTTAATTTATACTTAATTATTACTTAATTTATGGCAAGAAAAATTCTATTCTGGAGGATTTATAATTGATACATCATTAATAGGATGTATCTAAAAGGTGGTGGCGTGAATTTAAATATGGCAGATAAATGAGTATGTTTTTAAAAGCTATCAAGAATAACATTAGGTAAAATTAATGAATCTGACTGGCCACATGTAGTTTCTGAGTCTACATAAAACTACTTTGATTAACCACAAAGAAATTTCGAAGCAGCTGTAATTGATGTAATTGAATTATCCTTCGTACGATACGGTTAATAGGTGGTGGTGTGAATTTAAATGTGGCAGATAAGAATAATGACGCAGGCTCTTTAAACATTGTCACAACACCAAGTAATGTTGTTATCAAGTCATTAGATTTCGCTCTCAGTCGTAACGAACACGAGCGCCTACAAAAGTTTTTTGACGCTACAAATATTAATTTAGTACTTTAATTTATGACATGAAAAATTCCATTTTGGCGGAATTATAATTGGTACATCATTAATAGGATATAGCTAAAGGGTGGTGGCGTGAATTTAAATATGGCAGGTAAAAGAGAACCTCACCCATTGTTTAGATATCCTTAATAACCTACACCCTAATATTAAGTTCACTTTAGAAATTGAAAAAGACAACAAGTTACCTTTCCTAGATATTTTAATCTCTCGTCACAACAATCAACTAAGATTCAGTATCTATAGAAAACCCACCACTACAGATCATGCCATTCCTTATGACTCTTTTCACCCTCTTTGCCACAAATTAGCATCTTTTAGATACTTTTTCCATAGATTATTCTCTTTTCCCTTAGAAAAAGAAGATTTTGATAATGAACTAAAAATTATTCACTCCATAGCTTTCAAAAATGGTTACCCGTCAGATTTAATTAACAACTTGTTCAATAAAATTAAAAGGTCTTTCTCCCTCAGAGAATCGACCAATCTTGAAATCACTAATACTAGTCCCTCAACTTCTTATTTTTCTATGCCTTTTTTTGGACACGCATCTCTGAAACTTAGTAATGTTTTTAAAGCTTATAACATTAAAATTTCATTTTCGGTCCCCCTAAATCTAAATAAACTTTTTGTGCATAATAAAGACCTCCTAGAACCTTTTTCTAGATCAGGTATTTATAAGATTAAATGTAATAGCTGCCCTGCTTTTTATATTGGTCAAACAGGCAGATCTATAAATACTAGAGTGAATGAACACAAAAAGATTATTAAGAATAATTTAATCAACGTTGACCCTAATATTGACTTTAAATCCTCGTTTGCTTCACACATTATATCTTGCAATCATGTTTTCAATCATCATACTGGTATACAAGTTTTACACTTTTGTAATAAAGGCCTTAGAATGAATTTACTTGAAATATTAGAAATTAACAAGGCAGTGGATAAAGATAACCCTGACCTTTTACTTAATGAGATCACTTTCAATCAAGTTCCCTATATTTTTAATAATTTAAATAGCTAATCTTGTTCTCATGGGTTTTGCTTTTTGATCAGTTCTTAATTGTTTAATTTTTTTTGTAAATTGTCAAAGGTTTGTATATCTACTTTAGTTAAGTTTGTTACCCAAGTTTCTCACCTTTCTGTATTAACACTTATGTTTGATTTCAAGTTTATGTAACTAGATGGCGTTGTCGAATTTTACATTTTTCATGTTTGCTTTTGACATAATTATCTGGTTCCTCCATTTTGTGTTCACATGTAGTTTTGTCGGTCCCTGAGATTTTTCTCAAGGATGATATTTAATCCCCTTCGTTGGGGCTTTCTTTTGTTTAAATTTAAACCTGTTTGTAATATGTGAGGGGCTTTCGCCCTCTTCACTTATTTTTCTTGTTATTGTTATGAATTGACAATTTGATTTGGATAATGCATTACTCCCCCTTTGTTATATTTAATCATTCTACAAATGCTTTTTAATTTAAGAATGATTTTTTAAATAGTTAAATTTTTTGGTAAATTTTTTGGTGAGAAAAATTTTTGGTGAATACTTTTAAGTCTTATTATAACCAAAGTTAACTTGGTCTTCCTTTTATTGTAGTTTGATAATGGGCCACAGTATGTCCCGAAAACTTTAACTAACTAATACTTCATTTATTAAATTTTGTGTGGGATTCGACATTGAAGTTTTATTATTTATATACACCTATCCCATTATGAGAATAGTGAACATCAACGATTTTACTAAAAATGTAAGGCATAATTGACCATAGGGGTAAGACATGTCGACATCAAAACGAGCCACATCAAGTTGCCATTGAGAACATAAACAGAGATCACTAGATCTAGTTGCCACTTCGTGTAAGGCAGTTCTCCATAAATTATTTTCTATAGTTGCGTTGGTAGTAATTGCGAATTGGAGGGGCCATTTCTTGGCAAGTTCTTTAAGAATCATATACTCTATACCATCGTATACTCCTTGCTGTGAATTATATGCTACGTACGGTTTACAATCAAAGGTAGACACACGAAACTGACTATTTTGTGACCCGTAGTTAAATTGTGGAATCCATTTAACCATAGCGAAATCTTGTAGAACGAAATACATTTGTCCTGTGTAATTCCAGATTGCTAAGACTTTCTGATTAGTTATGGATTTATTTTGCAACCATTGTTCTATAGAGTCTGTATCCTTGGATATACGTAAAATGTTATCTTCCAAACCCGTAATTGTTATTATATCAATGGCATTCTCTTCAAAAATGTGGCCGAACGTTGAGGTGTTAATTTTTTTATTACCCAAGTAAACTACTATCACTCGCGTATGAGGTTTAAAGGAAAGAGTAATATTCTCTTTAAAAATGCTTGTTAAAAACTGGGCGTTTCTGGTTACAATTAGATATCCATTACATTGAGGAATTATTTTGAGGTAGGTAGAATTTTCATTTATTAACAATACTACCATTGGAATTTGTATTTGTACCAAAGCCTCTTCTAAAATGTTCGGAACCGTATCGCCATCTGTTATAAAACAAATGCAATTTGTTATTTTAAAAGAGTATATTAATATGTTCTTGAGATTTTGAATTAATTCTATTGTGTTACAACAGTGAGAAACTGCAACAAGAACAAAAACCGTAAGAAGTCTGTGCATTTTCATTATTTTGATCTGAATGTTCACATCAGTAGGCCAAGAACGATTTATATACATACTGAGATACATTGCTATGCATGACGTATCAATCACATTACCTTGATTAATGGAAAACTCTGTGGGTTTTACATATTGATTACTCAGTTAGTATGTAACAATAACCACCCAGGACTATAATATTTTAGAACAGTAAACAAAACAAGTTTTTCTCGCCTATTTGTATAATGACGGGAATAATTGTACACCACTTTTCATGATTGATAAAAATTGGAAAATAATATAATACAATATATGTATATCCAAGGTACTAACCTTGAATTAAATGTATTGATTTATTATAACTAAAAGTAGTGTACTGATTAACAGAGCTAAAAACACTATTTTATGTCTTTGGTCGCAAAAAACTTATGATATTGGTTTTCTGTCTAACACACACGATCAAAAATAGAAGGAAAATGGTCTCGATTCGATATAAGCATCGCCACCCTTTCATGTCTCAACTAAACGCAGATTTTTGTGAAGAACCCGAAAACCGACAGCTTACAGGAGTCGATCCTACCTTGTGGTACTTCCCCTCCTTGCTTCAATATTTCTTACAAAATACATACAGATTGAAAAATTACAAACATAACAAAGCAAAGGTTACTAACGAATGGGTATTTATATTAAATTAAAAATATTTTCTCTTTTTTAAACGGAGCGAAATGCCGATTGCCGTTTGAGCCGTCCTTCGACCAGCCGAACTGAAGAAAATGTGGAAAAATTCGTCAAGCCATTTTGGACGATTTTCAAATGTTCTTCAGTTTAGTTTGTCGAAAGACGCTCTGAACGAGGTTGCTCGTGAAGCGACGTTTCGCCTGGTTTAAAACTGAAAACCCATTCCTAAACTTGTATTTTACTCAGAGCAACCTCTTTCTAACATAAAAACTGTTTCCACCCAACAGGAAACCAAATTTCACTGCCGCATGTTGCTCATGTAAATTAGCCATCACAAAATAGTAAAACGCGTTGAAATAATTTCTAAACTGTTCACTTTCACAAGAACGTAATCTGCTAACCTGAGGCAGATGGGTTTTGAGAGCACGCACATCACGGGGAAGCCCGCCGTGCAGACGATATTTTTGGGGAATCCCATCTTAGTAGTTACATCAAAAACTGTCGAATGAAGACCATGTTAGTGTAATTATAGATAAATTATTCACACAAATATAAATGTAAGTCTAAATAAAGGGTTTCTAAACGTCCTAATTTTTTCTCGCGCGGCTACTAACTATGATGTTCACTAAAAAATTAAGAAAAGCCTGTGTAACCACTATCAGCTGAATTCATATCACAAATAAAATTAGTTACTAAATATCTAAACAATTGGAAACACTTTGAAAATATATATTCACTGCTTAGAAACTCCCTTGTAATAACTGAAAATATGTGGAGTTAAAGGAAACCAAAAAAGTTGATTTTCGTTTGCTCGCCGCGCCAAGAAGGAGGGAGAAAAGAGACTGCAGCTACCCTGAAGTAATTGACTCTTATTTTTGTTTAATAGGACTTTAGCTTCGAGTTTTATTTCGAGAAAATATACGAAAACATAAATGGAAGCGCAATTACAACGCCACCCTATTTTCACTGAGCATAAAATGTATTGCTTGTCTCAGGCGACTTGCCCAAACTCGAAACAGACAAGCTGTAATTCCTGCAAACGTCTCGAAACCTGCTTGTAATCTTTCTTGAGAAGTGCGTTAAGCGCTAGTCAATAAAAATACATGCACACTGGTGACAATTTTTGGCGTAACATAAAGATGGCGTAACACGAGCTATTTATAAATTAAAAATAATTTAATCTACTTTTTAATTATATTATTTAAAAATAAGTGAAGAGATTTTGATGGAGACACAATGGTAACAGATGCGGAAGAATTGAAATATGTATGGAGAATAAAGCAAGGCCTGTTTTTGTCCATATCAACATATAATCCATTTGAGGTTTCCAGGGTTTCTAGAATATTCAAAACTAAACTCCACTTTTGGCTTAGACTTCTGCATCGATACTTGAAAGTAACATTCAATATAGTCAATTACGACCTGTCGCCTGACTAGCTGAACGATTATTATTTGTCTAAACTGTTTTAGTCGGCTATGTTTTAGAACTCCATGTGCCTTGATTTTGTATACCGTGGGTAGGACCGGTATTTATGATTTGTAAATTATATAAGATCGTATCTTATTATCCAGAATAAAAACATATCTGGTTAAAACAATTCTACAAATCTTTGTTGAGGTAGTCAAGCAACAAGAAGGGGCCTATCTCATTCTGCTGGATGTTACCCTCAAAGGACGACATAGTCTAAACAGACAGTTAATCTAAGTATTGGCACCATATAGTTCCTAAAATCATTTAGTCAGATGCAGAAAACAACTGATTATCTTTTAAAAGAATTCTTGTAATGGCTAATTAAGGCGGTCGTGTGCAGGAGTTTAGCGTGCTAGACTTCTACGCTGAGGGTTCTGGGTTCAATTCGCAGTACCGGAACATGGTTTTTTAACGGCCGTTCTACCTCGCAAGCCCACGTAACGCTGTAGGTCCTCTATGTCTTTAACACATTGAACGCGCAACGCAGGCATAGAAGGGAGAAGATCAATACGTATCATAAGAGATAAACCATTCGAAGAGAAGAAGAATAGCATCTTCGTAATTTTAGTACCTCCTACTACTGCTTTGAGGCCTATTATGTTCCACGAATACAATAGTTACTTCAAAGCAGGGTTTTAGTTTATGATTATCAATATTTTCCTGTCATTATCTAAAGTTAAATGTAAATATTAACAATACAATAAAATTTTAAGTATTTCAGGTTTTCGGAAAAATACTTTCATTATAAATGTATAATATGCGAATTCTGCAACTTTCATCAATGTCTACATACCGAAATAGTTAACTTGGTGTAGTTGTTTATTATATTATATATTATTGTAGTAAATTCCAGGGTTAATATCCGATTATTCAAGTCTACTACCGTGACTTACGATATTACTGACTGAAATTCCAAGAAAATACCATTTAATTCCAAGATAACGGTCAGAATTAAAATTTAAAATTTATTAATGCTATCTGAAATTAATATCGAAATTCCATGTCAATTTCGGTATTAGAGTCGGATATTTAGCTGTTAATATCCGATTATCCAAGTCTGCTACTGCAATTTACATAATTGCTGACTAATATTCTTCAACTAGTGTTAGAAATTCTAAGAAAAGGCATTAAATTACAATATCAAGGTAGAAAATTTTTAAATTAATTTCATAAATTCTAAAATTATTATCGAAGATTCCAAGACATTTTAGGTACTCGAGTCGAATATTCCGGAATTAATATCCGATTATCTAAGTCTACTGCCGCGGCTTAGGAAATTACTGACTAATATTCCAAAAGTAGTAATTCCAAGAAAATGTATTAACTTGCAAGTTAAAGATGGAAAGTAGTAAAATTAATTTTTTAATTCTGAAATAAATATCGTAAATTCCAAGTCAGTTTCGGTACTAGAGTAGGATCCTCCTGAGTTAATATCCGATTACCTAAGTCTACTGCTGCGACTTACGAGTTTACAGACTAATATTCCCAAACTAATGTTAGAAATTCCAAGAAAATGTATTAAATTCCAATATACAGGTCGGAATGTTTAAAATTAATTTTATGAATTCTGAAATTAATGTTGAAGCTTTCAACACATTTTAGGTATTATAGTCGGATTTTCCAAGGATAAAACTCGATTATCCTAGTCTACTGACGCGCCTTACGAATTCTGTTTTTCCAACACTCGTGTTAGAAAACAAGAAAATATGTTAAATTCCAAGTAAAGGTCAAAAATTTTTAAATTAATTCTAGGAATTCCAACATTCATATATATAATTCCAAGACAGTTTCGGCACTAGAGTCAGATATTTCGAGGTTAATATCCGATTACCCGAGTCAACTTCCACAACTTCCAAGATTACTGATTAATAATCTAAAACTACTGTTACAGATTCCAAGAAAAAGTATTAACTACCAATTTAAGGATGGAAAGATTTAAAATTAATTAATGAATTCTGAAGTTAACATCGAAAATTTCAAGACTGTTTCGGTACTAGAGTCGGATATTCTGGGTTAATATCCGATTATTCAAGTCTGCTGCCGCGACTCGCGATATACCGACTAAAATTTTAAAATTTTCTAGTAATAACAAAGTTAGAGCTAATATAAAATTTCAGTAGTAGGTTAAGTGCCTCTTACGGTCAAGTCTGGTCAATGAAAATAATTCTGTCACTGTATTGCATAATAGTAAGTACGTGTACCAAATTTGAAAGAAATATCTTGAGATTTGTGGAAATTACAGTAAAAAGAAAAAATAAAAAAAAGAACTTTAAGGCCCTATAACTTCTTAAGGAAGGACTTTCTGCCTAAGGTATATTAGGTTTAATCGGTTTATTTTTACCTAAAGAATCTATGATTAAACGCTGGCCCATTCTTTCTGAGACACCCT
>JABXWE010013582.1:0-38238 GCA_014611495.1 Limonius californicus
TTATACTATTTTTTCTATTGAGGAAGTTTAAGAGTATTTTAAATAAATTTATGTAGAAAATTTTACGTCAAATCGATTACTACGGAGTTTTTATAAACACTTATGGCAGCACTGACAGGTGGCTGAAACTGACATTTCAAACTTTCAAATTCAAATCGAACTACCAACATCGTAAAAAACAAACAAAAAACAGTACGATTATAGGCCTCCTTAACGTACTGTTTTTAAGCTAAAACAGTGCGCTTAGAACGGCTTTATAAAACCGAAATAGAAAAAATATGTATCTCACTACTTAGGATTCTTACAAACTTTTAAAGAAACCTTTTTTATTTAAATTTAAACATAAGGCAATTTTTAACATGTTCTCTATATCAAAATATATTGATGGATACTGAAATGGTTTCATTAATATTTAACACATATTGTTTTCCATTCGTTCAACATAAAGTCTGAAAATGATTACTATTCACGGAAAAATGTTATCCCTCTTTTGACAGGACCTCAAAAACTTATCCTATCAGTTTCGCAGTCTGATGAAGGTTCATTCCATCGTGCAAATGTTACTTCAGTAACTTTTATGGATTCAGAAACTGATAGTTTCATGAAATTCAATAGCGAGGCCATTCACCTTACTCAAAAGATGCAAACAATTTTGAATCAATTTTACAATAGAAACAAACACGGGCGTGGATGCTATTTTCGGAGAAGTGTTGCATCAGCATATGGAAAACACGTATGGACTTTATTTGAATACCATACATTTATGAGAGCTTAGAAATTGATGAATACGTAATAAAAAATACTACCCGCTTCCTTTACCCATAGATTTTTTTTTCAATTTTTTCTTTGCTCGTATCACTAGCTTATGCAGTAGCCCGTATTGAAGCAGCTGATGTATTTTTAACACACAGGAGTAGTTAGCAAAATCCGAACGTTTTTGAGATTATTTAAGGTGAAATTAGTATTTGGAACTGAACTCAAACACATGATGAACTACAATATTAAACATTATCAATTTTGGTGCAAATACACTAATAATTTATTAAGTGATGAACACTAAATTCATGTTAGGGGAAAGTTACAAATACCATAATTGTTAACAAATAATGTTAATTAAACCTTTAAGTTCTGCAATTTTTATTATTTTTTGTGTGGTATTTAAAGTACATTCTTCGCCATTTATCAAAAGGCCGCTTCTTCCCGTGCTAGACACAGGCCTCTTCTTTACCACGTGCTTCTCCTCAGCGCCAATGTATATAGAATCAGAAAACAGGTTTTTGATAATAAGATCTCACGATAGCCAGCCATATTGAAAAATCTTGTGTGATGCAGCACAATTTTTCTACACTGCCTTGATAATGCTGGAGGATCGAAAGTCATCATCGACGTATTGCTCAGAAATCAACAGCTTTGCCAAGTGAGCTATCACTACAGTCATTCTTTCTACGTGATATTCTCGGTTAAATATGTATCTTTTTAGTTGTTTGTTACTTTAGTTATATCATATAATTAATATATTCGATGTAGATGTTCTTTAATGTATTCTCAACTAGGCTGTCGGGAGGCGAAAGCTTATTAGGGCGTCACGAAATTTACTTTAAAAATTTGAAGAAGAAGAAAATAAGATGAAACTTAGCATACGAAATTAGGTTAATCGTCTTGTGCCTGTTTCAAAAATGTCGTTTAATTGGCTATAATTTGACAGCAGGAAAACCTCCCAATAATAATAACTTTTATTTATAATAACAGAACTGCATATTATACAACTATATAAATATATTTGCATATTTTATTATGGTTGTCATGAAATCACGATCAGAAAACTCTATAGGTATGTTCTAGAAGTTGATGGTACAGCTTGACGTTGTATCCGCAACGGAGGTTTACCCTGTTTTTTACAAAATTTTGTGGATGGAGGAAAGTCATCTATCTCAGGATTATAGTAAAATATTTTTTTAGGGTTTTAGGGTGGCGCGATACAGGAGTCCCAGGTAGCAGAGAAAATTGGTCAGGTGCGATAGTTAAACATAGTTTGGTGGATAACCAGTTCCATTCAAAATCAGGGATACGGACAAGCCCAATGTTGACATCAAGGGATACCACGGTGAAGGGTGGAGCTGTTACTCGTGTTGATATCGGGGACAAACGAGGCCTCCCCCGTGATGACTTTTGCGTCCGATTAGCTTTCTAGGTTACAAACTAGACCTCATATGTATATCAAGTTTGGGACCCATTTTTCTAACGATCACCTGCGATTTTGTATTTCTGGCCATAAATACCATGGCTGACAGTTAAGTAATATATGCGCAAGTTTTTGTATAGTGTTTTGTATGTTTGCAGCAAACAGATTATTATTATACATTTTATGAAACACTCTTAACTGATATCTTCCTGTCACCATTTAGGCATAGTGTCTATTACATTTTGAATTTGAAAATATACATTTTGATAATTATGATATTTTCCTTTCAAAGTAGTTGGCTGAGGAAATTCCAGAGTATCGTAACTGAAACAGTTTGACGACCTTCGATCTATAGTCGTGATTTTTCTGATCACAAATTGAAATTTTTCCTGCAAGTCATTGCATATTTAATTTTTAAAAACCAAACAGAAGTATGCTAAAAGTATGAAAATAAACATTAAAAAAAACGTTTACTCAATCCATGTAAATTTTTTTGCTTTAGATGTTTCATCGATTTAGTTATTCTATTAGTTTGTTTAATTCTGATTAATGGACAGAACGTAACGCAGATCATGTGGAGAATCGTATTTACCAATGTTTGAAAATATCTCAATATACTTTTATATTTAATTGCGATATAGGGTTTAGATAGATATTCATGCTCTACGAGTTTGCAATATTCATTGTAGTATTTTCAGGAATTAGTTGATCGCATTGTAATTTACTAATGAAGGAATTTATCGCCTACACATTTAATCGCTTCAATTTCTTAATAAATTTGATTAACATATAGGTGTGTAGATGCAAATAAATGGAGAAACCAAAGAGATGAAAGGAAAACCGTATTCTTAACAAGCATCAGCTATTCATGAATATATTTAGTTCTTTTGCATTTTGGAAATATCAGCAGATAGACATTAAATGTTATTTCAAATATGCTTAACGCGCCCCCGTTAGCATAAACTCTGTTTCATATATTGGTAGCCATAAAAAGCTTCCAACCCTTTATTATTGAATACGTAATGGGAGTTTCCCTGTTATTTTATTGTCCTAAAAACACAACACCGCGAAATTCAATTTAGAATGAAGAAGCTCTTGGGATTCAATTCAATGCACGATTGGATTTCACCACCAATCGACAGAAATATTGCATTCACTAAATTTACATTTTTCTTTTAATCCGAATTCGACATAAGAACATTGTAATTACTTATTGCAATAAATTTTCCAGGACGCCTGCTTCAAAATGTCTCGTTACGTAATTACAAAAGTTTCTTTAAGTCGATCCGAACTTTTTCCTTGACTGACACGGGGGTAGTATTTCCCTTCGAAGGAATTTACAATTCGAAGGCGTTGATGACGGCATTCCATTCCCCTTAAAGGTTGAGGGTAACTACCCTAGAGCCCAAGGGTGTATCGCGGCTACAAAATGATTCTATTAAGATTTCACGGGATTTAATGAAGGCATCCCTGCGACCCCTGAGCGAGTTTTGTGTTACTTACCGCACCTGAGATTTGTTCTAAGGAGGCAAAGATTTCACGGGAGATTGTGTTTATTCGTTTTCTGAGCCCTTGTTTTCTTTCTTCTGTGTTCTCTAGACTTAACTTTATCAAAGCTCGACTCTTTTGAGCATTATTGAAAGGCGTTCAGCTATTCTTTAGGAAAAACGAATTTACTCAAGTAATACAATCAACACAAAAAAACGGTTCGATAATTTTGTGATTTGCTGAATCTGCTTTGCTGTTCTTTTATCCTATCTCAGGAAAACATTCTTAAAATCTATCTAACAATATTTCATTTCTATAGTGATGGTTTGGAAAGTAAACCAAATGAGACGCTTGGAAACCGCGTCCGATATCTCGTTCAATTAAAACAAACGAACAAATGAAAACATAACCACACTGTACGCTTGTGCACACGTGACGTTACCCTTGATGACAACCAGATGTTATGTTATGTTTCTCCAAATACAATACAATTAACTACTGTAATATTAAATACCTGAATCATTTGCCATTTTGAGATTGGCAGTGCATGTCATTTGAATCATGTATGTCATGTGAATTTCCACTTTTAAACGTGTTTCATTCCAAACCCTTATGCTTTTTTTCTTAAATTTATGTTGTTGTCAAATCTAAAATATATTTTAGTTCATGTGTATTTATTCGCAAGACTGAAGCATTTCGGGCCCCAAAAAGAGTTAAGCAATGCTCTGTCTGAGAGAGTACTATACAGTGGATGCTCGTTTACCGTGATCCCGCTTACCGCGTTGTTCACATATACCATGATTTAGGATTTGGTTCGAGTGAAATAAAATGCACGGTGAAATACGTATTACCGTGACGTTTATTTTATAAAAATTTAAACAATTTCCCTGATTTCATTATTCTAAGTTTTGCAATTATTTTTGGAAACAACTTTACAAGCAAAACCCAAAAATATATTTAAATCTAAAATACTATATCGCTTTTGTTTGCTTCTATAACTCAAAACATAAGTTTCCTTGAAGTTCTACGAAAAAGTGAAAAAGTTGTAAAAGTAACGTCCTTCGTTGGTCATTAATGTTGTTTGGCGTTAATTCCTCTATATTCCTTCATATAATGCCCGTTTAATTATAGTTTTGCTTTTATTTATCTCCAATTGTCACTTCCTGGTAAAACACCAACATAGATATAAGGAATTATACCTAATAAAAGTAGGGGTTCCAGAGGGTAGTGTATTGGGACCCACATTTAGCACAATAGCCACATTTTCGGATGACACTACAATATCTGCGTCAGATGTCAACCTTGTAGCAGGATTCAAAAATCTAGAAACCCAATTAAGCAAAATTCAATATTGGTTTAGGAAAAGGCTTAACAACCAGATTGAACTAGTGTCTGATGTAGGCGGAGTCTATACACTGAAAAATGCATGTGTGCTGTACTAGTGTAAGCGTTCTTAGTAGTAGTTTCCCGTTGCTTTCGCCTGAGGAGCGTTTTGTATAGTATTTATATATTATGTCTAGTGATCGTAGTTGATCCATTCGCAGATAGTCATTAATTGTAACCCAACAACTAATGGTTTCACCTGGTTAGGTATCGATCCTTAGTGATGGGTATTATTTTATTAACAAATCCCACCGCCACCAGAATTCGACCCGAATTCGCTTGGGTGGAAGACTGAGCTCTCACCACTAAAAAGTTAAAACCTGATTTTTTCTGAGCTACCGATTTTATAGATTATTGGTGTATCTTCATTAAGGCGTTTCATATTTGACGGTATTTTTGGCACCGAAATGAAGGACAAGTCAGTTGTCCTATATGTAGTAGCTATATCTCACAACATAAAAATGATAATTGAAAATCTACTACGAGCCGAACGAAAGGCAGAGAAACTGTATCAAGACACAAGCAATTTTTTCCTGTAAGGGTTATTTAGGAAAACAACTTCTTCCATAAGAGGTAACGGAATTTTTCCTACATGGGAAACCGCCGCATTTAAAACATATTCGAAAATACATTAAATGTGAATATGTTAAAAAGTTAATGACTAATAAAAAATTTAATTGCATATAATCTACTTGAAAAAGTGCTTTCATACGTCAGAACTGATAAGATTATGCACAAATTTAAATGATACCAATGACGTTTTTGAGTACGTATAATATGGTTAGTTATTTGAGATTTCAAAATATAATACAAAATCAACGGAATTCTATTAGCATGTAAACTAAACTACAAATAATAAATCACATGATATTTTACAAGTGTAGATAATCTATAAATTACGTAATCCTTGATACTTCTATTACAAATTGTCACACATAAAAATAGAAGAAATTTTTTTTAAAACCGCATTTTATTGGATGTGTTTTATTGCACGTATGAATAATACTAAGGCATTTTTCATATTCATCATACTTATTTTAAATTGTTTTGCTCATGCCTACTGTACAGTAACAAACATATTAACTAGCAAATTGAAACCGTTTTATACTATTACAAAAAACTATTGGGATTTCTTTATGGCAGAACTTTATAAAACTTTCTGATACGGATCTAACCCTCCCGAGGCGTTTGGGACAAAATTCATTTGCATTTCAATTAAGGGAAGAGTTTTGCGTCATAAAGAAGTAACAATTTACAAAGAGATTCGGGAATTATTAGGACTGTTATAAAGTTTGGCGTATATTTGTTGTGTTTTGTAAAGGAAAATGTATTCATGATATTCAATTACATGCAGAAATAGAATAGAAAAGAAAAAATTCACAGGAAACTTTGTAATGGAATCTCCAGCGTTTTTATAATAAACAAAACTCCCATGTAACGAAAAAACCCAAAGATCAACGTTTCTTAAGCATAAATATACTCTGCGTTCTATTACGGAAGTGAATATGTGTATTTTTACAAGCTGTCTTTACGAATAAGGCGAAAGTATTTAATCTGCATTTACGTAGCAGTAAGATATAAGGATGTAATATATTTAGGATTAGCAATGCTGTGTCAACAATAAAATTTGTAATAATTTAAAATGTGTAATTGATGTATCCTTGCAGGTGATTAAATTCAATTTGTAAACTGAGTGGATTCTAATTTAATACGATTATCGCGTTAACAATGAGAAATAATATCATTTTTATCATGAAAATATCTTTCAATTACAGCAATGTTCAATAAAAACCGGTACAATTCAAATATGACAACTTCCTAACAAAAGCTTCTTAGATCGACAACAGTCCATAATCAAATAAATTTTATAATCTATAAAATGGGTATAAAGAAATACAAGGAAATTTTGCAAATAACAAAACCGTTTGTAAAGTATTCCATGAAAATGTTAAATTAATGCAGAGACATAAATATTCTTTCCAGAAAAAGCTACGACGATCACCTTGATAACTTTGAGAATAATTTCTAAGAAAAACTGAATAAATTAAGGTAGAAAAATAAACATTTCGAAGATGAGCACACCCTTAAACGCATTATTACGGTATCAAGAGAAATATCAAAATTTGATATCAACCTTACAGGTAGGTTCGCTAGCAGTAATTAAATGTCTTATATTTTTGTCGTTACATGTATAACTGCAGTAATATATCTACTACCTATCTACAGGCGTTTCTAATACATTTCTGTTCAACAGAGGATATGATTAAATTTAGTACGTTGACAAAATTTGAATATCTATGTCTTTTTAGCATAGCTGCTTCTAAAAGTTATTTCCGATTGAAGATTAGTCAATTTTAACCAACTTTTCAGTTACGTAGTCAACTTTAGAGACAGATGTTTGGCATTTTTTACTATCATCAACTCCCTTTTTTTCTTTTATGGTGGACATATTTATTTTTTACATATAGCACGCGGAAGAAATGAAAACCTATGGGGAGAAAATGTTGCCTTTACTGTAAAGTTTTCACAAATACATATGTAACTTTGCTATTCCAATATGTAAGACATAAGAAAAACAATAGTGAAACATTTGGTACCAAAGCTAACCAAACCTCGGTTCCCAATTTCCGTCTTTTTCGGTGTACCCAGTCTCCCTCCTGCAAACCTCTCGCGTCCACCCCTTCTTGTACATCGTCTGGGCCAGCTCCTGGAAGGTCTGCCTCTTTTTCTCTTTTCCGTGACTACACTCTCTTTGGGTAGCTGATGATGTATATAAGTTCTAGGTGTCCATACCATATGTGCCATTTTGTGTCTATTGTATCCAATATCGTTCCTTCCACTTAATATTTTCTCCGAATCTTTCGTTCCATACATGTGCCATCCTCGCTTCCTAATTTCCATCTCTTTCGATCTACACAGTCTTCCTCCTGTAAACCTCTTGCGCCGACCGCTTCTTGTATGTCTTCTCGCCAGCCTGGAAGGTCTTCCTCTATTTCTCTTTTCCATTATTATACTTTCTTTGGGTAGCTGATGTTTTCTATAAGTTGTAGGTGTCCATACCATAAGAGCCATTTTGTATCTATGGTATCCACTATCATTTCTTCCACCTACATATTTTCTCTGAATCTTTCATACCATACATGTGCGATCCTCGCTTCCCAATTTCCATATCTTTCTATCTACTCAGTCTTCCCCTGCAAACCCCTCGCGTCCACCCCTTCTTGTACGTCGTCTGGCCAGCTCGTGGGAGGTTTTCCTCTTTTTCTCTTTGCCGTTGTTATACTTTCTTTGGGCATATGTTTTCCATATGTTCTAGGTGTCCATTTTATAAGAGCCGGTTTTTGTCTATTGTATCCAATAGGTAAGCTCATGCCGCTATACATACTCTTCCATTTCCAAGTACAAAATTTACATTGATACTATATATCCTACAATACACGAGATATCAATTATCGAGCAACTTACTCAAAACACCTCATGCGGAGATTAAGTTTTACATGGAATTCGGTGATGTTTAATGCCCAAGATTTACAAATTTCAAATGTAAGAGCATTCTATAAACCGTAGGTTGGTTTATTTAGGGACCTTGGGTCACAGTGAAATGCGGCCGATGGGCCGCGTGCTCGCACCTCGGTTGATGCAACCTTTTTTCACTTAGTTAAGTTTAAGCCGTATGTTGCATGCATGGTTAGTACCACACCCCCCTGAAGTAGTGTGCGGTTCGGGGGAGGGTAGTATGAAAGAATGAAAAAAAAATCGTTTGGTGTATTTAAACAAATCTCAGGCAAGCTATGGTAACTATAACGTATTACTTAACTTTGTTCTCTGGCTACTGTGATTTTTTAGGCAAGTTCTAACATAACCATAACTGATATTTCAAAAGGAAAATACTTGCTTTTTGTTTTTCGGGAAAAACCACATTTCTGGGCAATATAAATTTGATTATCAATAATTATATATTATTTTCAAACTATTATACATTTTCAAACATATTGGAAAAATCAAAGACCTTTCTTTTTTTCACGACCAACCAACATTGAACGCAGATGTTAGTTGAAAATGTTACGAATGAAAATGCGGTAACTGATAATTACGACGAAAAAGTGATACGGCGCTCAATTTTCTCAATGTATTGCTTTTTATCCGTATTAATTTTTCTTAAAAAGGCTAATTGAAGTAAAACTACGAATTACATTGCAAGTTAAGCATGCAAATGCTATAATAATATTATTGATGCATCTTGTGTGGTGAATTTACGTCACTTTTCGGATCTAATGAGGAAATTGTATTGTATAATAGTAATGTAATTAAAATAGATTTATTAACTAATAATATATTCATACAAATAATCCAACAAATAAAGAAATGATTCTAGTTTGTGAATCAACAGAAGCGATCAATGATGTACCTGTACCCGAAACGCAATCTGCTCCACGTTTGTCTTGTGATGCGTTCTGAGATACCTACGTATAACCGATATTTACAATAGAAATTCTCGGTATCCCACCTACTCCATTATCTTGGCATCTCAAAGCATCTAATAATTGAATTTATTTGCATAAGTATTTGTACGAGGAATTATCGACAGTTCGTATTTTATGCCATAGTCACGTTTCCAATAAAACTTCTTAAGAATTGTTTGCAGACTGTTAGAAACGTTAATGTATGGGGTAGAAACGAATTACTGTTGAAGATTTAGAGATTCTATAATACAGTCCTTATAATAATTCCTCCGGAGAGTAACGGACAAACTCGGAGAAAACGAAATCGTTGGCGTGAAAATATAATTGGTTTCTTTTCAAAATATCTTTTATATCAAAACTGAAGGCTATTGTTTTACGTTACAGTACTTTGCTTCAGGTTCCAGGTTATTATAATTATTCAAATTTCCGTAATACCTGTGATTATAACATAAACCATAATTGTATATATTTTTTATTCTTCCTGTAGTTGTTTTTATTGGAAGCGATTAACTGTCAAGGCACGAGAAACAATTATACCCATCTAGCCAGTTCAAGCAAATATCAACTTTAATCGCTATTACCGTACACACTTTTGTGTGTAAAAGACTGCGAGCTTGCCTTTGTGTAAATTAAACTGTAAATTTACTGATTATTCTGGTAAGCGATGAACAACCCTAGCAACTTTGTTCTCTGTGCACTAGGCGATGTACTGGCAACTGTACATATAGCGACCGTATTATATGAAACTTTACGTTTAACTCAAAAATTATGATATTTTATGATCAGATTTGTTTTTCATCTTCCCCTAAAAAATGTGGCAGTTTTCAAAAGACATTCAATAAAGAAGCGTCTGTATAGCAAGATTTAATTTCAGCCTTCAGAAGACCTAAAGTTTTCCCGCTATCCTATGAGTTGTTTCGAATAAAAAATATCAATTTCTAACGTTTCAGCGTCTTCGTGCGACATTTACAGTCTTTCCAGTCGACTGGCGACCCTAACGTGCGATGCAGTTTCCAATATCGAACCTATAATTCAGGCCTTTATAATGCCAGTCGTCTAAAAAGTGCACAAACAAGTAGCGGCATTTTAAAGTTAATTCATATTCAAAGCATTTTCAGATTTTGTAATTCTTCACCGTAAAAAGAAAATGTGTTCTAATTTTGCAGCCCTTCACTGCTTAAAAGAGCTCATTAAGTAAACATTAGCATTTCGGATATGAAAAAGGCAGACTGCAGAACCTTTTAATGTCGTTTAAAGAACGTTGATTGAATTACGTCCTGATTCATTTTAATTAAACGCAATTAGCTCGGTTTGTGTCTCTAACGAGTACAATATTAGTTTAATGGACGATTGAGCACTAACAACAGCTGGGTACATTCTTAAATTCTAAAATTACAAAAAAGAGTTCTATATTCTGTACTTGTGTTGGGAGATAATCAAAACCAGACAGTTTGGAGTGTAGATTGAAACTGCAATTGTTACCGCAAAAATTGATTATCCAGGAAACTTCAGACACAAAGTACGTGCCAAGAAACTTTCTTAGTTTTAAAGTTTGCTTTTATTCGCAAACTACTTTATCTCCATTGATTCCTAGACGGTACTTTGCTCTTCAGAAAGTTTCCTAAAGTTTAAGAACTCCTAAAATCGTGTAAAACTTACTTTCAGCGGGCTACTCGGACTGCAACAAGTTTAGCTTTCAAGACAGACACAACACGTTTGGGAAAATTTAGAGAAGCTTGTGCGCTTCTTTCAGGTCGATTTTACACAGTAACTGAATAGTTGCGAGTTTGGGAGTTTCTTCTTCATTTTCCTTTTTGTGTGTCTAAAAGCGGCAAAAGCTGTTCCAACTACCACGCCGTAATTTCAAACTTTGGATCTGCGTTGTCATTTTGTAACACTTGCTTCAAGAGATAATTTATTCAGGCGAAAGCTAAATTGAAGTATTACATTCTTTGAAGTACAAAATCTATCAATGCACGTTATACATATCCACGGCGTGGCTTTTTAGTACGTTAAGCAGAACTAACAGAGTGCTAGCATATAATTTTGGTTGCTTACGTTTTACTCTAAACGTCAATGCAAAAACGTGGCACCGTGAGGGTCTATATCATAGCTTTCAATGATTACAAACTCTACATTTTATGTACTTAGCATGTGCCACGATTATATTACCTAAACCACTGGTTGCATATCGCCTAACATGAACAACTCGCAAAGATAATTGTAGTGTATAGCATAATGACTTCATTCTTATATTCGACCTTAAAACTAAAAAATCTTTGGGGATTGCGATCATGTTGACGCTACAATCTAAAATATCATTTGGTAGTTTTAATAGCGTCGGGGGTTATCTTGAAATCTGTGATTAAACCAATGACTACGATATACGAGATACGATTATTAACACAGAAGTATGGATACTTCGGAAGCTGTGATGAGTCTTCCACTACGATTACTTTATATCGTGCAATGGATATTTTGCTTACCCCAACAATAATAACACAAGACTCCATTTTTTTAACAGCATCGTAGCGGCAGCTTAAGTTTCGAGTAACAAAAAGAGTACGATTTTCTGTAAAAAAAATTATGGTTACATACGCGAGTTTGTTTTCCATTCAAAATTACATTTACCTACAACTGTTTGATTTTATTATTATTACGTAACTAAAATAGCCTTGACAACGGTTGGGAAGGAGACGTTTAATGCACTTGTGCTTTCGAGGTTTCCAAAAAACACATTGTGTTTTTTGTTTACAGAAATTAATAATGCGTTTTTTAATGGCGCTCAAAAACAATGAAGCAATCAACAAACCTTAGCAACGTCGTAAAATGACGACTTGACGGGATAGTATCAATTTTTTATAAATTTTAATGACATTATAATAATTTTTTCAGTGAACAGTTGTAGGTAAAATGTTGTTTATATCACGTGCCGAAAACAATTCCATGTACTCGTGCAGATTTGAAATTCTGCACCTGTATGTAATGAATTGTTTTCGGCAATTGTTATAAAAATAACTATTTCCTAATCAGAAAAGGAAATAATTTTGTTATCAATCTCACAAGGCAGTTTTTAAATTCTGCGGACTGATATGTAACTATTGCGTATACTTTGAAATTCTCTATTTTTCCCACTTGTCCCACTGCGTTAAAGGTATAAAATATAGTTCCATTTGATTGCTTTTTAAAAACAAGATGAACAAAAAGTATATCTCTTGTGAATATGAAGTGAAATAATTATTCAGATAGTCTTTATTATCGTGTTTGTAATTAGGGTAAGTATTGAATTCATGAAAATTTTCGAAATCGAGATTTTAACGGAAATATCCGTTTTGGGTCACTAGGAACCCAAAAAAGTGGTTTTTAAAAAATGTCTGTCTGTGGGTGGGTATGTACGTACGTATGTACGTACGTATGTGACGCTCCTACAGCCGAAAGTATTGCTCCGATTTTGATGCGCTTTGTAATGCGGTGGTGTATCGAAAATTCATCGAAAAAATAAGCTTTTCAAAAAAATCCGAAACCGGAAGCGGAAGTTACGCATGTTTTTTTGGTATCACTTTTTTCGTGATTACAATTTTGAAACTTTTATCGCGGATAACGATAGAGGGTCATAAGACAAATCTGTTAGTCTTTTGCCGAACTCGCTAGCTTTAAAATGAAGGGCGCTATGTTTTTTGAAAATTTTGAGTTTAACGCCCAATTACTCGAAAACGGATGAATCGATTCAAATGATTTTTATTTTCTGAATAGTATATGAAGGGTAAAATGAGGTGATATAAAAAGTTTTTTGAAAAATTATAAGGGGCCTAAATTACGAATTTTCAAAATTTTGGAAATTTTCAAAAAATTATTTCTCAAAAACTGCTACAAGGAATTTTTTTAAACTTCATATGTCGACAGACCTCGCAAGGGGCTATCGTTTTGAGGAAAATAACTCTACTGTTGAATAAAGATGATATGAACAGTTTCCAGTATGGGAAAGTTCAGGGAGGCAGTCGCGTCCACTTATTTTGTTACTTACATTACGTGAAGCAATTGTAGATATTGTTTCGCTGTGAATTCCTGAAATTTTCGAGACTAAAGGTGGTTGTTGGTCTATCCCGAGACCAAGATCTACCTTGCGTTTAAAGTTTCGAATTGTATATTTTTTCGTTTGTGGTTCATGTCTTCGTTTTGATTAATAGATCAACTTCGATCCACATTTCTGATATTACTTTTGATTAGATTCTCGTGAAAGATTGGATCTTACAATTTTTTTTATGCGATGCATGGTGAGATTTTGGCGTATTTACATCATCTATGCACTAGAAAAATCATATCAACTGAAGTAATGAAGTTGTAGGTTGATTGTAAAGGAATAATTAAACATATATCTTAATTTGAAAGAATTTCGCAGCGGGAACGTGAAACGTCATAATCCTGTGGCAAGCGATCCTTACTTGTTGTCACCACTTATTTTCGCGCATAGGAAAGAGTAAAGGCACGTTCCGATTTTGTAGGTTATTGTGAGGGAAAGTATTATGTTAATATTAAAGTTGAGGTACGCTTGCGCTGAACATGTGATTAGATGTTTTCCGATTTGCATTAAGGTGTCTGACAATAAAAATTGGATGTAATTAATATATATTTCGAGAAAAGAAGTCCTGACCATAAAAACGCAATCAAAGACTAAATCTGACAAGCACTAAAGCACAATTTTTAAGGAGGAACAGCTGATTACCATCATTTGAATTTGTCACAATCGAGTTCCATAATCTAAATGAAAGACTGATCATTTTTGAGGGGTGGCAGAAATCTGAAAACCATGATTTCTACAGGAACACTTAAATCTAGATATTTTTTGCATTGCAGCGTGCCTTTTCAATTTTATCAGGCAATTTTATTGTCGCCACCTACCGTTAATTAACCGTATTTGACATTTTTCCATATAGTATTTGGTAGTTCAACCTCTATACTTACAATGGCACATAACGGAATAACCTTAAGAATTTTGAAATAGTGAAACTATACCATTTCGGAATATATTTGTTTCATTTGATTTAGGAAAATCATTTTGAATCCAAAAATTCAAATACATACATCAGAATATTCATGTATCAGACTGAAAGCACTGCAAACGTTCTGGCTTCAAATACTATCAAATTACATTTTCTAACCATATACCAGTGGAAGTTTTTGTTTAGGAGTGGCTCTTAAATATTGGCGAAATTCTTTCTGAAACCTTTTAGGAAGAGTACAATATTTTAAACTATTTTATCATCCATCCAACATGGTGAAGCAACATAAAGGACGCTCTGGCACGGATAATAAATAGCAACTGAAACTAAAATTTTGTACATTTTGAATTGATTTCTGCAGATCTATTTTGGCCATTCTGTTTATTTCAGTGCAACCATGAACAGTAAGTCCTCTTGAGCCTTTAGCAAGTTATGTGTTCCAGTTTCTTGCCTATATAGGTAGGCGTAATATTTTTAGGGCTCAATTCTACTTTCCCATACTATACTACTTTAAAAACGAAGAGATTATTACTTTATCGGAAGTACGAGGGTTGATTGATAACTAAGGTCTCCAACAGCGCCGTGGTGCGAGTAGTGGGGATAGAAACAAGTTCTAGCCTGCATTCACTAGCCCCGAGTGTCTAGTCTAAACGTGCAAAGTTTCAGTTTCCTGTGTCGCGCCGTTCCGTAATAGTGTATTTATCATGAGCTCCACTTCTGAGTTACGTACCAAGCAACGATCACTGATAGAATTTTTAACGCTGGAAGGTTCTGCGCCCATCGAAATTCACATTCGTTTGAAAGCTGTTTATGGCAACGTTTGTATGGCTGTGAAGAAAGTTCGCCAAAGGATTCGACGTGCAAAAATCTGCAATAGGGGCGAGATGAAGGTGTTTGATGAAAAAAGATCAGGACGACCAATTTCAGTGACGCATGAGGAGAATCAGAAACGAGTGGATGCGCTGATTCAAGGAAATCGCCGAATTAAGCAAAGAGAAATTGCTCTCCAACTGGGCATTAGTCAAGAAAAAGTGCAGCTCATTATCCAAACGTTGAATTACAGAAAAATCTGCGCCAGGTATGTCCCGCGACGATTGACGGATGTCATGAAAGAACAGAGAAAAAACGTTTGTCAAGAACTCCTTAACAAGTATCGCCGTCAAGGAGATGATTTTCTCATGAACATCACCATCGAGGACGAATCTTGGGTTATCATTGCGACCCTGAAAACAAGCGACAGTCGATGGAATACCGTCACCCTTCATCTCCGGGTGTAAAGAAATTCAAAACAGTTCCCTCAGCACACAAAGTCATGCTCACGATATTTTGGGATGCAAAGGGTGTCATTCACACGGAATATCTGCCAAAGGGAACAACGATTAATCCGGCAAGATACTGCGAAACCTTACGAGCACTCAAGAAACGTATCCGTAGAGTAAGGCCGCAAAGGACCACTTTCTGGTTGCACCACGACAACGCCAGACCGCATTGCAGCCGCGAAACGACGAAGACAATGACGAACCTGAAATTCACGGTTGATCTCACCCTCCGTACAGACCCAATTTGGCACCCTCAGACTTTTGGTTGTTCCCAAAGTTGAAGGAGGTATTGAAAGGTCGCCATTTTTCGTCGGATACCGAAGTTTAGGCTGCTGTGCGCAAGTGGATCAAGAGCAAAGCAGAAAGTTTCTTCATGCTCGGAACGAGGAAATGGATACAGCGTTTGCAAAAATGTGTGACACTACATGGTAATTATGTACAAAAACAAAAATGTAGGTTTGAAGTACAATAAATGTACATTATTTTGACACCGGTTTCATTATTTCCTCTTGTCTCAAACATATTTTGTAGGACTGGAGACCTTAGTTATCAATCGAACCTCGTATAAGAAAATTTAGATGATATCTTAACTATTATTTTATTTATTTATACTTTTGTTACTCTGTACTTCGTATCTCCACCTACACGATAGATGCAATAAATTAAATTGTTCACGAGTTTATTATTAGTAGAAAACCAAAACGATATTCTTGCTTGGAAACGAAAATGGTTTTGTATTTTCATACTAACCGATTCTGTTTTGCTTAACATTCATAATGGTAACTACACCTTATGAAGGTGCTTAGCCTGTAAGGCGGAAGGTTAGAGCTCCCGCATCCTTGTTGTCACACCCGATTGTCTCGCGCTAAATTCATGACACCTGGTGATGCGGTGGGTATCGCGCAAGAGTCAACCGCATTGTTATTCCTTGTTCACTCGAATGCATGTGCAGGAGAATTAGAAAAGACTCCATGTAGACCCTTGTGTAGATGTCAAGGTACCTGGGTACGTTCTCAATACAAATTAAAGAAAAAAATATGGTTCCGCAACAATAACTTACCTCGATATTTTCAATCGCTTAATCTAAAGCCCTTCTATCCACATTAAAAATATAAAAATATTTATATTACATATAGGTGATTATATATCTATCTCTCGAGTGCTTTATCTCTGACGTAGGGACCTTCTCTCCTATGCCTGTGTTGCGTGTTTAGAGTGCCACAGACATAGAGGACCTACAGCTTAACGTGGGCTTCGATCCACGGGAAGTGTAAACACTTCTACTCCACAGAAGATTTACTAAGCATAATACCTCGTTGGTTTGCCATTGCCTTGCGAGGGAGAACGACCGTTAAAAATTCGATGTTCCGATACTGGGAATTGAACCCAGGACTTTCAACGTAGAAGTCTAACGCGCTAACCTGTAGCCCACGGCCGCCCCACACACAATTATATAGAAATACCATCGAATATGAAAGGACCAGAGGATGTACTAAATTTCATAGATAAGATTGATTTTACTTGCCTATATTCTAATGTTCGTGTCGGTTTGAGAATATTGTTAATTCTACTTGTGAGTGTGGCTACCGTTGAACGTAGTTTTTCTAAACTCAAAATAATAAATAATTATTTACGTACGATTACCACGCAAGCCAGGCAATATAACTTAATATTCAATCATTATCATGATTCTCGTTTGTATCCCTTGCGCAGTGACGGGGTGTGAGGCAAAGCTAAGCTAGTTTGTACTATGCTCAACAAGGCCCGACTCTGCGGGTTATCGTGTTGGTGCGAAACCGTGCTTGACTTGCTTTTTGTGTGGATGATTTTGTTTATGGTCTTGTTACTCCTCCAATGCGACCGTATTATGAGGAGTGCCATTAATTTGATCCCCAATGGCAAATGGAGACCGGGACCCAGAACCGATAACCCAGTGAATTAGAAAAATTTCCGACCCTGGAGAGATTCGAACCGGGAAGCGTTTGGACTATTAAATCCAAAGCTTGGCGCTTCTACCACTGAGCTATCCCCTCCCTTTATAACTTAATGCATGTGTATAAATTGTTTTGTTTTACTTTGTTCATTATAAATAAATATACTGGGCGTCCATTTGAAAACTTACAATGTGTTGTATCTTCGGAAGTAAAATAGGTATTGAACTTTTCTAGGAAACGTTTCTACAATAATAATAATAATTATCATGACTCATAAGTTAACCTTCTCCATTAAATCCCGTAGGTTCTAGGTATCTCAACAAAAACATTTCAAAGGGTAACACCCACCTTGTGATACCTTGTTGAAACACTCTTTCAAAATGCATATTCGTTTCAGAAAAATAGAATGGCCCCCAAGATCTTGAGACTTTGATCCCATAAGACTTCTTGTTGTGGGGTCACTTAATATCTGTTGTTTACAAAGCTCAGTTTCAATCCATCGCACAACTACGACAAGGAATAGTTTAGGACTTCGGAGCTATGCCGTAACAAACCTTCCAAAATTTTCGGAGCGAATTTGAGAGTAGATTTTGCTACTGCCTAGAGAATAATGGACATCAGTTTGAACATTATAACTAATATTTTGAAATATGAATTGCAGTTGGTTCAGAAGCTTTTGAGTTTTATGTATTAATTTTTCCGAAACAAGTTGGGAAAAAAATGTTTGCTACTATTGAATAGCATTTTGTAAGAACCTTTCAATGAGGCGTCACAAAAAGGGTGTTACCATTTGAAATTTTTTGTTGGGGACCTAGACCCTAAGGGGTTGAACGGGGAAGGCTTCCTTATGAATCATTATATTCCCCCTCCATGTTGTAGAAACGCTTTATGGAAAAATGCAATGCCTATTTTACTTCCAGAGATATAAAACATTATATGTGTATTCTAAAAATTATACAGGAATTAGTAAATTCTTTCATTTTTATATGAAAAAACATTTCGAAAGCATTTCATAAAGGGGCGTCGTTGTTGCCGTTGTGCAAACTGCAAAAATAGTTAAAAATTCTACGAAAAAATGCAAAATTGAAACTTTTGTGTTTTTATTGAATGATAATCAAAGCTGCATTAATTTTTAGCAATGCATACGCGTTCAATCGTATCAAATGAGCAACCGGTGATTCCCCCGATTTTCTATGACGCGCTTACATCGGTGTTTCTCCTGGTTCTACAAATTATACTTACGCCGTCTATTATAAAGATGTTAGTGATACTAAAAAAAGTAACGTACTACTATAAAAAATGGATAGCACCACACGGTGCAATTTATAGGCATCATTAATGTTTGAAGGTTACTTACTGTAATATTTCATTCAAACACGTAAATGCAAATTTACATTACTAGCTCTCTTAGTAAACATTATTGTTGATGTATTGTGAAAAATAGAAGTTCTACTGTACTTCAACGTACTTCCTTTATACTGTACTATTTTTGAGGATTTAAATAGATCCGTTATGACAAATTATATTGCATTAATTTTTATGTTACTTTTAATACAAGGCGATATACAAACTGTTCAGTTTACAGAATACTTTCCGAAATTTGTATTACTCTTTAATTTAAAATTCTGCATTCTTTACGAATGAGTTTTCAAAGTACACTGTCATGTCATTGTTATATTGAATAAGTAACGAATATAAAGACAAGTACTATTGAATAATACCGCACAAACGTCTATGTCAAATTCTTACAAACTTGAACTGTAATAAAGTTAAAGAATAACGTATTATCAATATGAATTTCCAATTCTATCGCACGCTTTTATTTAGCCGTTATGTTATACTCAAGTGAATTTTCTCATTTAAAGACTGCTGTTTACAATATCTGCAGCTGCCGTTTGTTTACTATTTTTTCATGCTAGATGCACTATTTGCGTGCAAGTATTTCCTATATCAATATTATTCTTAACATTCAAGCTGCCCTAGAATTGTAGAAGCAATCGCAGAAGTGATAGCCATTGACTGATAGATTGAAAAGCGTAGAATATTCTTTACAATCTCTCAGACCTTGGAGTAAACAGCAAATATAAAAATACCTATAATTCCCAATTGAGCAATTTTCTTTCCTGGGTGGTCGACTATATCAACTTTGCAGACGAATGTGAAACGCATCAATAAGATAACACAAACAAGGCATTATCTGTTCTTATTGCAAACACGTAATAAAAAATATGTAACAGAAAAAAATTCAAGAATATCCTGTTATGATAATTTATTTGCAAAAATACTAAGCATGTGTGGTTTATCGCGTTGATAAAGATATGTTCAAAGCAAATACTAATTTACAAACTAAACATACGTTATAATGAATTGGCATTGGTAATGAACGGAAAATAACTTAGACATTAATTGTTAAACAATCAAGGTAAGGAGTATTACAGCAAATAAAGGAAACCTGATTTCTAGATTGCCATTTATGGGCAAAGCGATTCTTGTAAATCAAGAAATAAAATTCAATTAATACGTGCAGCCCTTTAATTATAAAAAGATTTCAAAGTTATATTTATTAAATATATTTTCCCATAGTAGAATATCTACCGCGTCTGTGAGAGAGGCAAAGGATTTTTCTTAAACCCATTACAATTTTAGGTAAACTGCCTAACAGTGAGGTACGTCTCTGGTTTTCATTTCTAGCCCGATTTCATCCACTCGCAGGAAAGCAGGCAATTCAAAATTCAGCAAGCTCTTCATTTCTCACGTACTCCGTCCCATTCGGTCTATCTTATGGTACATAATTTATCTTATCCTTTTCTCCTTCCTTACTAGAACTTTACAATCTTTGTTGCAGCCATCATTTTGACTATGCTGCATTAGAAGTAATCCGTTCTAGCCGTCAAGAAGGTGCAGATAGCTCCATATTTTACCAGAATTCGTCAACATTCACTTCGCATTCTCTTATTGCCTAGGAATTTCTCCAATACCTATTCCCTGTATCTGCCACGTATGTTCCTCACGTATCTCAATAGAATTCTCGTTAACATTTGTGTTTGCCTTGCAATATTGGAACCTATGCAGAACCATAAATTAAATGCGATTCGATGCTGCATACGAAGTGTGATTGCAGTTTTTCCATAGAAGAGCAAGAGCACAGTGGAATTTTATTGGAGATGGTTGAAAATGGTTTTTTCTGAAAGCTGTTTCAGCGCGTCTATATTTGAATATTTTGACAGATTCTATAAGAACTAGTGTTGGGTGTCTGTCATAATTTTTTGCAATTGCTTTTTAATTAATACATTCTTTGAATTAAGTAATTCACAGGCATACAAAAAATCAGAAGTTGTTTTTCCAACAATAAATTTTTCTTGTCGCTTTTGTCTTTATGTTACTTTCATTGATATTATTATAAACTCGCTGGACTCGCAGACTATATATAACTTGACAATTTATTTAAAAAAATAAAGAAACCTAGTCTGTCCTCTGTGTTAACTAAATTAAAAATCATACGTTTGTAATAACGCAGTTGTCGCAATGTTATTACACTAGTTTCAAACACAATATTCAACATTTCATTAATAAGGAAATGATTCTATAAGAATGAGATCATTATTTTGTATAAAAGCTACTACAAACGTTACGGTTGAAACGAACTCAAAATGGAGTTCCATAACATAAATTATTATTGTTCATTATATCTCTAATTATTATAATTCTAGTAACAAATATTTTCGATGTAAAGTACAGAGAATAGATACTTTAAATAAATACTACGCATAATATGCGTAACTGCTAACTACTCAGGTAAATGTTTATTATTTCGAGTAAGATCCCACTCCCGCGAGAGTAGCACCATCTGACGTGTTTAACAAGATAGAAGTCATACAGCGTTACTGCAAGACTTCGATATTTGTGTCTACTGCATATATAATTGTTACCTACTAATTAACACGGTATATAATTGAATGAATATCTTGTTTCAATTGTAATTCCGAAAATGTTGTAAAAAAGGTTGGTCTTGGAAAACAGAAGCGTCTAACCTCTTGCTAACAGAACTATCTCGAATATATGTGTTATTATAATTATTTAATAAATTACTGAAAGTTTAGAGTCTCTAATGGATTTAACTCAAGAACGGAAGATAATATTTCTGAATAAGTTAATTACGAAAGAATTAAATTGTGCGGTAGTTAAAATCTTCACAGGCGTTTCTCGAATTCTATTTTTTAATTTAATTGAAAAACGTACATGGATCCTTTACAGGTCCATATTTAAGAAGTGGTCAAATAACCTACAGAAAATCTACGTTTGTATGACCACAACATTTTAAATAATCGTGGTTGTTCTGCAAAAATAGAAAAAAAAACCGCAAAAATGTCAATGAAGTGTCATCTGGAAGTGTTATAGGCAGTCTGTAAAAATGTAGACCATTATTTATTAAACATCATCAGAGGTTAGTGGTTTGGTGGTTAGTCAGGTGGTTAAAATATTTGCTTCTGAATGTAATTCCAGACTCGCTGAGATTTCTGTGGTGGAATAAATTTGAAACAGAAAAAGTAAAATCATATGACCTTCGCCACTGCGATGGTAGAAATGTTGCAAGTTCCTATTGGGATGGGAACCATTCTAAACATGCATAATTGGAAGTGACAGCCACAAAGGACCAACATGGCCAGAGTGCAAAGAATTATCGTAATCTAGATCAGCCTGTCAAAACAGAACTGAAGCTCTATTAAAGAGCCTCAGCGAATCCATCCAGTTTTGTCAAACAGTATAAAAGCCTGTTGATGACAACAACATGATACTGTACTTTTTCTACAATTTTATGGTTTGGGAATCTACTTATTCAGAAATAATGCTGTGCGTTGTTGAATAAAATACATTGGAGAGATTAAAACATCATTTAACAACTATTTAAGTATTACTATTATACATTATTATTATCAATTTAAATTTGTTTGCTAGTTTTTAAGTAATTGGTTAGCATTGACAGCTAAGGGAATGTTCATTCCAATCGACTGTCTGGTTTACTTTGTAGAGATAATAAAACTTTTTAGGGATTAGAATAATAAATAAATTATTATTGCAATTATTATTAATAAATAATGAATTTGTACATTAGTTTGAATTACGTTACAACAAATGTTTCGATTGTTTAAATGTGTTTCAAAGATTTGTTACGTCAAGTATCTCAAAAATATCCTTACTCAGAACAGTATACATTTGCTATAGAATGTTTCTAAAATGTACAACACAAATTTTATCGGACGAAATATATTGATGTATGCAACTCTTTAAGCTTCACCAAAGAAAGTATAGTCATTTTAAACCTGTACCGACACCGTTGTTTATAATTGTCTTTAATTTTTACAGATTCATTCACTCTTAGGTAGGTTGGGGAACTGTAAGTATTCAAGTAGGTAGAAGAGGTGCTCTTCAGTAATAATATCCAGTTCGTTAAGTAAAAATATTTTCTAAGAAAAGTGTTAAGTGGTGGATTAATGGGATAAGAATATTTCTTAGCAAACTTAAAAGCAAACGTGATTTACATTGGTAAGTATTAGATATACGAAGTAAACTTAAATTACATTACCGTGTCCAAGGGAAATTAATAGGACGTGTTAATCGCTATTTTGCTTGTAAACGGAAGTTACCGCTCACTAACTGAAGGTGGCCATAAGATTTAGTATTAAAAAGCAAATAGTTGATTATATCCAATACAGTGGCGAAAGCGCATTTACAATTTCACCGTATTTTGTATATAAGCTTTCCTGAAAATTTACTATTTATTTTTTGCATTTTTTCCTGTATTAGGACATCATGAACTAAAGAAGAAAGCTTGTGTGTTAGATTTTACGGTTAAAATATCACTAGGAAGGATTCAATCCATTGTTTCTTTCCTACTGCCCATTTTGATTTTGCGCTATAAAAACTAATTTATCTCGATATTGAGCGAATGCTTTGAATGTTTACACTCAAATTTCATTAATATTCAAGCAATAAAGTGGTACTAAATGGAGATAGGACACTTAAACACGCGACACATAATCATAGGTCATTTAATCACAGACAGTTAAACACGCCGACACTTAATCACACGGTCATTTAAGCACACACACATTTAAACACTGAGACACAATCACAGGGACATATAAACACATAGTCACATTATATTTGAAGTGAATTCTTATCCTACTTTTATATGAAAAAAAAGTTATAGACAGGTTTTAGTTGCTCGCAAACATGGTAATATGTAAAACAAAATTCGTTTGCGTTAGATAAGAGACACAAAATTTTTTCTGTACGTAATCTACACTTTCACTAAATATGATCCTTAATGTTATATATTATGTGTATAATTATTATTATTTATATTCATTAATTGCAATAAAGCTTCATTGACCATAATTTCTTTTATTTTAGTTTTACTGCAGTCATACAAGAATTCAAATACAATGTTTATATACGCCAGTGACACTATGTGTTTATATGTCCCAGTGATTATCTGCCTCAGTGTTTAAATGTCTATGTGTTTAAATGCCCGCGTGATTAAGTGTCGGCGTATTTAACTGTCCGTGATTAAATGACCTATGATTATGTGTGGCGTGTTTAAGTGTCCGGACACCTATAAATACAATCGGATACTATGGACTCGCATATAATGGACTGACAATTCGTTAAAAGTTCATTACATCCGAACTGAATTCCGTTAGGGGATTCCCCTCATATCACGGAGGCGACCCCGACTCCCGAGATAATCGAAAAATCTCGCTGCTTGTGTATAATTGTCCAGCATAACCGTCAGCTTCATTATACAACATCAGGGTTGCCTTCTTTCCACCAAGAACAACCGCCGTGATGCAACCGATGGACCAGGGTGTCACATGAAGCCTTAAATAAGCTTACAAAAAAGATATGTTGCTGCGAATCGTTTAAATGGAAGATGCCAGTGATGTTAAAGATTTAACCATTTTGGCCGCTATGAACATACTGTGTTGCTTGGCACACGATGTTTGCATAAACTATCCGTAAGAATTTTAGGCATGCAGGATTGGCAAAGAACCGTTTATTTATCTGAGGAATATTGGAATCCAGAGGATGAGATTAAATGAATAGGTTGCAGTTCAAAAATTTGTGGACAGTAATCTATTTACAGATTATGTCCATGTTGATGACAACGTCTTAACTGTCCAGGAATTAACAAACGAAAAGAGCACTGAACCATTTCGTTCTAATGGCAACGAGAAAGGAGGAAGAAGTGGAGGAACAACCGGAGACAGTTGAAGTGACTTTATCAGATGCTTTAAAATCCTTCAAGGGTTGATGCAAGTGAAATTCTTTATCAATTAAACAAAATACAGATTGTTTTAAACGAATGAAATGTCTTTAAAGAAATAAAAATCATTCAAAAAAAATACGGATTGTTGTAGTAGCAATCTTATTTTTTTTGTTGTTGCGCCTTTTATTAAATGTATTATTTTACAACTTACAATTTAATTTTGTTTTCAACTTAAAAATATTAAATTCGGATAAGATGGACTCTCAGTTATAATGGACTAATATTAACTGTCCCCTAGTCTATTATAAGCGAGTTCTATTGTACCTATACCAAAACATACTGCATAAAGGGATTTGATAATGTTTACTAGGGGACTTAAACTGTGGTTCAGTACGACTGAAAATAACTTAATCAAGAAAACTACTATACATATAAATATCTATTTAAAAGAATTAAAATGGATAAATTATTGACACTTATAAAGAATTCGTCCAGATTTGTCAAGGAATACAAATTCTTACTTTTACGCGCGAAATACTTTAAGAACCTCATAGGAAGTTCTTAATTCCTGCTACTGTTAACGTATGCATTCAGTAGTAAATATTTTGTGTTTTAGACTAAATACATAACTGTAGTAGCTGGGCCATAATGTGAATAAGATTATAGTAAATATTGTACAAACTATATGGCTATGTAAAGACAAACGTTTGGTTTTTCATGTTGCAGGTTGGTTGGTTTCCAAAATTGATTTTGATTTTGAAAAATGAATGCTTTTGTCTAATTTTCCAAGATTTGTTATACGTTCACAAAAATCAACGCTCTCGTAAATATAGATATGTTTGGCTATAATTAGTTCACACTATCGCCAGTGTACTGTAGCTATATTTCGTCAGTGTAAGTGGATGATGTGTTAAATGGAAAATATTTACCTTTAAGTAAATATTATCTACAAAACATAATTATGTTAAGGATTAAAGTTCACAAGGAGACTAGTTTTTGGAATTTTCCTCAGTCGAGTTTCGTATCGTGTTCCGGTGTAATACACACTTGCGATAATCTTCAAATTTATTAAATTGTTCTGGAATTGAAAATATTGGAGTAATTTTTTGAATCAAATTCTGGTAGTGGGAAAGTATTTTCTTCTACAAAATTTTATGTGTAATCGCAGGTATTTACAGCACAAGAAGAACTAACTATCGACTGATAATACACAGGGTTGGTCAAACAGCATTCTAAAGTGAGATTCGTCCGATCACTTTTCTGCATGTAATTATGTTAATAGTTGGACTAATGTTATAAAATTTTATGTGCCTACGATACTCATCAAGGCTAAAAATTAGAGCCCAGTTTCGTTTTAATAAATGCACCAGGGGCGTCTCAAGTGGGAGGAGTAGGTACCGTTTTCTACAATATCTTCTACATATTTTGTTTTTCTTATTTTTGACAATATAATGTTATTCGTTGTGCAAAAGTACCCAAAAAAGGTACACGTCTGAAAAGTAGATAAACTCAACCGTATTCGCGATAATTCAGTTATTATGAAAAATCGAGTTGCCGTGATAATTTGGAAATGTTGTACTATATAGATTAAATTCATAGCATTGGTTCAAGTATTACCATAATTACATGCAGAAAAGTGATCGGACAAATCTCACTTTAGAATGCTGTAACTCCGTAACCAAACATTTTCGGACTAAGATTTATATAAACTTTATTCCTATTTTGGTGTGGAGAACACGCTCCCACAGTTTGACCAACTATTTCAGGACCACCCTGTATATTTATGATCATACATGTACGAGGTTTGTAAATTAAGTAATGAGACTGGTAGCGTAGCGTTTGATCTGGCAACACTGGGGATGCGGGAGTGGCAGGAGCGACAGGTGAACATGTGGTACGCCTTCAGTATGAGCTTGAACTAGCTAGAGTAGTTTGGTTGTCCATAGCGATTTTTTTCGTGAAACAGTTTTTTCTAGTGCGTTCTGAAAATAAGTGACATCAATTTCGAGCAACGGTATGCTATCTGGTTTTGCTTCAGCACAGTGCAACGGAAACTTTTGCAAAACTTTGGTAGGCCTACGGAGTCAGTGTTTTGTCAAGGGCCCAGGTTTTTCGGGGGTTTAGGCATTTTCAGAAGGAAGTGAGAGGATTGAAGATGAACCTCGCTGCGAAAGGACTTCATTTTCAAGAACCGATTAAAATGTGCGTTCAGATTGTCGGTTGACAGTCAGAATAATCGGAGAAGAGTTGAATTTGACTCACACCACAGTTCATCAGACTTTGACCAATGCATTTGGGATGAGAAAAATCTTCGCAAAAAATGGTCCCGAAAAACCTTTCACAGGACCAAAAGGACATCAGGAGGGAAAGGTGCCTTGATTTTTTGGAATCGATTGAAAACGATCCCCATTGTCTGGAACGTGTCGTTACTGGTGACGAGTCTTGGGTGTTTAAGTATGACCCGGAAAGCAAGCGCCAGAGCATGGAATGCCACACGTCAACCTCTCCGAGGCCAATAAAAAGAAAGAACGCGTCATGCGTGTGAGACCAAACATCAAGAACAACTGGGTGTTGCATGAAGACAATGCTCCTCGTCACACAGCAATTTCAATAAACGATTTTTTGGCCAGTAAGAACATTCCTGTGGCTCCTCAGCCTCCTTAATCGCCCGACTTGAGTACTTGTGACTTTTTCCTCTTCCCGAGACTGAAAAATCACCTCGAGGAACGTCATTTTGGGACACTGGAAAACATTCAAACGGCTGTAACCGGTCAGCTGAAGGCTATTCCAGTATCCGAGTTCCAGCACTGCTATGAGGAGTGGAAGAACCGTCTCCAGCGCTGTGTAGCTTTCCAAGACAGTTACTTTGAAGGAGACAATGTTGAATTGAAAAAATCAGTCTCATTACTTAATTTACACACCTCGTATGTATTTTCATTGCTAACAAATATTACAAACAAAATTATATAGTAGACAATGACCACATTATTATTACATTTCATTGCTTTTTTATATACGAAAATGTAGTTTAGCTAATAATGAACATGTTTAAGTTTTTGTACTGGAAATAATACCTTCCGATATTACATTAACGGATATGATAAAGAAATACTGACAGTACCATTATAACAGAGTTGGTCTGTAAATTTTATCATTTTATTATTTAACATATTATAACAATAATTTTACAGGTGCAAATTATAAATATAGCCAACTTATACAATCTTTGACCTTCTCGCGTACTTGTCCCAAATATGTGTTCAACAATGATTCTACAAACTGACTCAGCCCTTAAAAATTCTTCCGAGTGTTTGTTTTAACAAATACAAGTGAAATATCAACTAAAAATTTGCAGGTGCTGCTAATCGCTTCAAACAGGATTCGTAAATATGCAAAGAACTTTAATGCGTAGAAACATGTTCATGATTTAGTTATGTGTGTGTTTAAGCAATGGAGAAGCATAGCTGTATCTGATTTAGGTAGTTTAACATCAATAACGACCAACATTTTATGCATTAAAAATATCCTAGATCTTGGAATAACGAACATCTTCTGAGCTAAAACAGTAATCGTTCTAAATGTGTCTACTAGTAGCCGCAGTAGAGCTGTAAATGAGATACAGTCGATGGAGCACCAGTGAAGAACAGGTTTAGGTAAACGCGAGGCGAGGCACTATTTTGAACTCCACAAATCACGTATCCAACGGAATTCAAATTCAGACTTCAAACCACTCGTTCGCCGATACCAGATTTAAAAATGATTTATGCTTCACCAAGTGTTCCGTTCCTAGGGGGCAAACAAAAGAGTTCTTTATAATAAAGAGGCTGATCTATTGTGCTTCAAGTGTTCTTTTAAACGTCTATCTATAGAATCATTTGAATACAAATAAAAGTGAAAAGAACGCTTCAGCTCATCTTGAGCGAAATGTGAGCCTCCAAGGGACGCAGCCGAACCAATCGGTTTATTGCAAACATTGAAAAATATTTGGAGGATTCTATAACGAAGAGGCAAAGCAATACGATTGAAAGCATCTCCAGGGCCACTCCTTCCGACTTAATTTATGTTCAAACTACTGCAGCGTTACGCAATGCAAAATTATTAACTAGGTAGGAGGATACCAATTTGCAGAGTTGAGAGTAACTAAAGGGAAACCATTTATGTTCATATTCTTCCTCAACAGCTTATAGATAACGATTTAATTTTGAGACCAATATGGCTTTAATGCATATTTTTTCAAGAACGTTATGTTTATAGAATGATTGATTGTAATACGGCACAAGCATTACACCGTGCAGTACATACAAAAAAATATTGGCATTAAATTTTACTTTCAACATCAGCACTTCATTGTGAACAGGCAAAAGACCACGTTTAGGGACACGGAAAATCCCAGTCTTCCATCAACGCGAATTGTACCCCCTCAAAGTCACAGTTTGGTGTGGGGTTACATCTGAAAGGGTGCTGGGTCTGTATTTTTTTGAGGATGATAATGGAAATACATATCAGCTATGGGCGACAGATATAGCGAAATGTTGAGACTTTTTGTGTTTTCCGCTCTAGAGAATACACCTAGAATGTGGTGGCAGTAAGATGGGGCAACAGTCCATTCAGCCAGAGTATATGCAAATGCTACGACAAATTTTATGATGAAAGAATAATTTCCAGAAATTTAATGGATACTACGTTCTCCTGATATCACAGCTACATATTTCCTTTTGTGGGGATATTTAACAGAGTAATCGAGTGTATGCCAATAAAACTCTTCTTGAGCTGACCAACAATATTCGTAGAGAAATCGAAGCGAAAGGGTAATTTACAAAATATTATTTTTCATGTATAGGTAAAAAATTCCACCGTATGTAGAATATCATGCAAAAGACAAACTAAAACACAAAAAGTTATGTAATTTTTGAATGTTAGTGACCTTTGATCCACCCTGTATTTTAAGTTTAAGTAATATGTTACTCATTTTGTTTCTACTGTAATATAAAGAAATCTTATTAGCCAGACCCGGCAATAATGAACAATTTAACTCGAACAGGCGGAATATTATTACTCTTATCAACAATATTTCTGTTTTACGTAAAAACAGAGACGGGTATTTCCGCTTTTCGACATGAAATAGATAATAGATAAGAAATACATACATACTTCATGTCAAAAACCTTAAAAATAGTGGAAAAATTGTTTACGAGCAGTTTACCCATTTGGGTTACACAAAAATATATGTAGTAGCATTTAAAAATAAACAGTTGAAAACCGCAATTTGACATTTCACAACCAATACAAAATATGACTACGCCAGCTTTTAGAAAGTTCTTTGACATATAGCCATACCAAAAATGGTGTATAATAACAGTCACCCAAAAAAAAAAGAGTATACAGTCCAAATGATTTAAGACGGACTTGGATACAACGAGATCCCAGATATAACGAGCATTTATGGGTTCAATGTTTGGATTTGCATTGTTTACTGTATTGTATTTCCCCTTATCCCTTGTTCCGCAAACAATGAGCAAAATTTAAAATATTTTTGAGTATTAAAAGTTTGATTTAGAACACATTTACAACTAAGCAAATTTCACTTCGATACACAGTCCATTATAACGAACTTGAAGGAACAACATTTTTTTGTTCCTTATAACCGAAGTTCGGTATAATCAATTTACAGAATTAAATCCAATAAAATCCTCATTTATTAAAACGAAAAACCGAAAAATTTACAAAAGGGTATTACGGCATACATAAATGTATATGTAAAATATACAGCACATATACTGTACATATGTAATAAACAAAACTACAATTTTGTATTTTCAAAGTAATCAGTAATTTTACTCTGCTTAATTTTTTCAGTTTCATATTTTCTGTCATGCCTTACGGAAAGAAATTCTTTGAAATATTTAAAAATATTTGAATTTTCAAGAATACCTAAAATGTTCGTTGTAAAAGTCATTCTTAGCATATAAAGCTGTTTGTTAAAATCGAATGTTCGTTCAAGAGGGATTTGTTGTAAAAGAATGTATTTACATGCATTTCAATACATTTCTGCTTGTACCGAAACATTCTATTTTTAGCCTATGTTTGTAATAATAGGTTTTCGCTATATCAGACTTCAACTGAATCTTTTAATTTATAATGCAAATGAAGGGTAACTTTTTAGAATATTTTTGGATTGGATGTCTCAAATTGAGTTGGTATTTACGTGAGTCATACCAGTGACAAACTGTTTTACCATTGTAATTTAGATAATGTGGGCCATTCTTCTGACACATTTAACACTTTTCAAAGATGAATATTTATTTTTGTTACGGATATCACTTTTAATGGGTATAACGAGCATATATTTTCAGTCCCAAATGTCTTGTTATATTCGAATTCGACTGCATATTATTATGACAGTTTATTCCAAGATTTTTTATAATAAAAAATAATAATTTTAGGTTTATATACAAGGTGTTCTTAAAGTATAGGGCTAAATATCCACCGTTTGCTGGACCCAGTAGGTCACAAAATGCCTATAAATATATGCCCGAAAAAGCTTTGATACGGAGTTACATGAGTCGGCAATTTAGGAGTTGCTATTGACCGTTGGAAAAATCAGATTTCTTCGGCGTTGGATCGGACGCGGTGGTGCAATTTCATGGCCTCCCTGGTCACCCGATTTAACCCTGCATGATCTTTATTTATGGATTCACGTGAAAACTAATGTTTAGAACGAGCGATTAAAACTGAGGTCGAGCACTGGCCGTGTATTCGAGATGCATATATATGTATCCCAAATAATCTAAGAGTATTTGGAAGGGTAGGAGAATCATTAATCCGCCGAATAGAGGCCAGTATTCCCACAGAAGGAAAGAATTTCGAACATTAATTACAACTTGTGTTTTGTTAGTATTTCCCTTAGAACTTTTTAATAAGGCATTTTCGGACGTACGTTTACTATAACGGCTTTCACTTATATATACACTGTAGAATATGGTCTCATGTTTTAATAATATCCTGTATACGTTCATATTTTGCAGGATTTTATGTACAAATACTATTAGGATTTTGCAATACTTTAATATTTCTTTATGTTATTATGAAGGGGTAAGCATAGTCGAATTATATTGAGAAACAGTGGGTTAGTGTCTACTGTTTAGGGTGCCTAAAGGAACGGCAAATTTCATTAATCAACATCTGTCATCCATCTAGGGACTAATACGCATCAAACGAATTACGCTAATTTCTGATAGGATCTTTTATTGAAATAGAAAAAAAATATGGTTGGGTTGACGGATATGTACGATTCGAACAGTTTTTATATTAAGTAATTGCAACTTGGGTATTTCTTTCCCCTTTTAATCAATACAATTGTTTGATTAACCCACACACAAATATGAAGTATATTTTGAAAATTTGATTGGCAACTACTTTTAATGTACACGGCGACGCCAAAACTTCGTAAATTTCAATGATCTTACTGACATAAAAACATTAATTTTAACTTAATCGTGTCAACTTTATGTTAAACGAAACACGCTGTATATTATGAGATGTTATTATTCTGAATAAAGTGGTATAGATATGGGTTTAAATCAAAATTAAATATTTAGAAAGTTAATTCCTGTGGGATTTGTATTTGCTTCTTTGATTCGGTCATCGAAATTAGTAGCACTGCATCATATCGAGTTACGCTTTCTTTCTCATAATAATTTTTATTTCTCAGATAATTACCGTATATATATTGTTGTTATTATAGTATATATACTGGGTGTTTAAAAAAATATGTTCGTACATTTTACCCACTTATAGATCTCATCAATGACAATACAAACAAAAAAGGTGTAATAAACATGGGTTCGAAAATCAACCGTTATGAAGTTACAGTGCAGAGTGGGAGTGCAGAATCGTATTTATCACGTTTGCTATGGAAGTGGATAAAACAATATTTGTTTGAGTTGTTGGAATATGTAGACCAACGCGGAAATGGCAGATATGCATTTCATGTATGGTTAGGGCAATGATAATTCTTATGAGGCACGTCGCTTGTATGCCGAAGCATTTCCGAACCGGGCACTTCCGTGCGAAAAATTTTTTAAAAATTTGCCTCAACGTTTATCCGAAGCTGGCGCATTTAAATCAAGAAACAGTGATGCTTACGTTACATTACGTGAGGAGCAATTGTACCCATACCATATTCAAAGAGTACAGGCTCTTATTGTGCCTGATTATGCTGCACGTCTGGCGTTTTGCCGATGGGCACTCGCAGGAGTCGCGAAAACGCAAACTTTGCTAGTGAAGTCTTATTTACTGACGAAGCTAGTTTCACAGGAAATGGCATTTTTAATTTCCACAATAGCTATGTTTGGTCAGATGAAAACCCTCATGCTATTATTGAATTGAATCACTAACAACGATTTTCAATTAACGTTTGGCTTGGTATTATTGGATACCATATGATAGAACCTTTTTTTCTTCATAACCGTTTGACTGACCAATTGTATCTTGACTTTTTGCGTAATTCCTTGTTACTATTGTTAGAAGATCTACTCCTCATTCATAGAATGAATATGTGGTTGTGCACGATGGGGCTCCTGCAAATTTTTCAATGGTTTCAATGGTTAATAATAAAATCCGGGGGTTCGTATTACTGCGCAATCTACACAAATGAACGTTCACATTATCGCGATTGTACTGTATTCGTAGACTGTAGATCTCAAACAGGCATTTTTGTGTATTGCTGATTTTCATTGTCTTATCATATAATTATTAATTAAACATTCAAGTATAAATTGGCCACGCAAACATCTTTTATCCACAACTGGATCAAGTAGGTACGGGATATAATTGCGTATCAGCTTTTGCAAAGTAAATAGTAGATGATAAGCAATTGTTTTCCAGGGCTAACTCAGTGAAATTATCGAAAGTTGTTTTCATTGCTAACCTGTACTCGACTGTGAGTAGACTGTGTTTGGCTTGAAAACTTTGATACATATAGCCGTATTTAATTCGATGTTAGCAAATACAATCGCTTTTTCGAATAGCTTTAACAATGCTTATCGGAATAAAAAGTTTGAATATTGGTTCTTGAATTCAAATAAAGATTTCCGCGACTGGATTTTATGTAACCATTTTATACAGCGGGTTTCCCAAATTAATTTTGCTAGGGAACCGTAATCGAGGTTTTCATAATACATATGCAGAACTAGATTTTTTTAATATGAACATAAATTAAAACAATATTATTCTTAAACAATCTTTAAAAATCATTATAATTATGTATACAGTCTGTTTCGGGTGTTCTGTCTCAGCAAATATCAACTGAAAATCTAATAAACAGCTAAGAGCTATTGTGTTATGTTTTCTTAAATGGAAAAACCGGCATATTTTGTACGTTATCAATGTAGATATATAACAATTTCAGATAAGTAGCCGTTATTGAACAAATAACGTTACTATTTCTAATAAATAAAACTGATCAATGATCTCGTTGCTATCAATCATATTGTATGTGGTAATCCTCGAAAGTCTGTAACCTGTAAATAAATGCAATATTTGGTAATGTAAATTGTATTTTGTAGTGGACCGAGAATGGATCAACGTTTGAGTTTCTATCTCAATAAAATGGCATTTTCATTATATGAAAAATTCCGCGTTCATGGCCACTAGATACATTTTATTTCTTGTCAATTGTAGCCTTATTCTGTAATACCGACCTACTTGCATGGTAATAAAGATAACTTTATTACGTAGCTGAAATTGTCAAAATATACAGGGTGCTTTATTTACGCAAACACACCTTATCGCTCTTATCTGTTTATTTGATTCTTATTCATTAATACTTCTGGAAAACAGACAAAAAAAAGTTTGCCCTGCAATAGTTTTTATATATCCACTAAAAATTGGCTCTTAAAAACATACTTTATATAGGCTGAGTCTCCTAAGATGAATCAGCTTGACATTATGGTTTAGATTTAAAAAAAATATGTTTCGACAGATTGTATTGTGACGAAGTACCTCTTGGTATTTTCTTTGAGTACCTTGTCATAGACATACAATACCTACAACTTAACGTGGGCTTACAACTACCAGAAGTGCAAATATTTTTATTCCACAGTTGATTTACTCGGCAGAATGCCTTCCTGGTTTGCCATAGCTTTGTGATGGAGAACGGTCGTCAAAAATCTGATACTGGGAATTGAATCTCCAGACCTACAGCGTAGAAATCTAACGCGCTGACCTCTACCCCACGTCTATCTGTATAGGTATAGGTTCAGTGAAAATACATACCAGCTTTTCCGAGGTTATATTATTTTTAGAAATTATTAATAAATAAACTTTTTCAAACTTTCAATGTTGCTCATTGCTTAGCATATTATTCGTTGTAATAGCCCCCTTTAAAGAAAAAAATGTGAATTTGATCAGACAGTTCAATTAGGGTTACTCTTCCAGTTCGTTATGACTATAAAGGAAGGTTACATATTGTTAACGAAAATGAAACAAAAGTACATGTAATTGAAACTACATACCGGAACACACATTTTCCCGATACTAACTTCCCAGATACTTTTAAATTTAATATTTTGCATTTACAAAAATACTTTGTATCAACTGTTATAAATATTACAGTCATTAGTGTGACAATTTGTGCACTATAAATCTATTTTCTAGTATAAATAAAGCTCTTATTTCCACACGACTACGATCATATGTGATGATCAAATGAAAGATTTCAACACACTAATGGTTAAGGTGCCATTCTCTACACGAAAAGTTTGGGTTTGGAACTTAGTTTTTTTGTTAATATTAGCAGTCAGTTTTAATTTTTGACGTCTATGTCTATACGTACCCTATACCGCCTATTACAATATAACCACATATAATTTTTTAATACGTTAAATAACCAAGACACCAACCTGAGGAGATTCACCCTATATATATAAATATTGTTTATTATCATGATCCTCGTTTGTACCGCTTACGCAGTTTCGAGGCGGTGTGAGGGAAGATTAAGCTAGTTTGTGTTACGCACAACAGGACCCAACTCTGCCGATTGCCGTGTTGGTGTGTAACCATACTTAACCTGCCTGGTGTGGTATATTTTTGTGGATGGTCTTGTTACTCCTTTAGTACGACCGTAACACGAGGAGCGTCGTTAATTTGATCCCCAATGGCCAATGAATGGAGGCCAGGACCCAGTACCAACCACACAGGGAACTAGAAACATTTCCGATCCCTGGAGTGATTCGAATCGAGAAGCATTTGGACTAGCACATCCAAAGCCTGGCTCTTTTACCACTGAGCCATCCCAGCCCCTATATTTTATTATTTAACTTCCAAACTTTCAAGCGGAACCCTTACTTTCACTACACAGAACATGAGGTTCCAGGAAACACACAGTTGGGAAATGATGATATAAATATTTTCGACATTGACGAATGTATATTTACAAAAATAGAAGATTTTCGTTGATACAAGTCACTTTTAGAATTAATACACCTTTAGCGGTATTCGTTTCAGTGAAACATTAATGGAACACTATAGATAATTAGGAGCATTCAAATTCATCAATAATTCGTGTTATTTCTGAGCAGTGTGTTGAGTCTTGGTAGTTAAAAATGTTCGTGGCAAACAAAAGAATAAAGAGTTATAAAGGCACAGAATAACAATAGAACATCGTTTCCATCAGTTACATATTTGTTCAAGTCTGTAGTACGTGCACTGCCATAATTTCGTAGGCTAAATATTCACAAATAACTTGACAAATTGTAATAAATAATAAAATATCATTTCAGGTATTGTAAGAATCGCGATCTCTGTAAATCTGAAATCTGCTTTTAAACACTGAATCAAATAGGGCCAAACAGGGAATGATATTAGAATTGCCCTGTATATGCTTTAATCTTAGTTTGAACGTTATATATCACCCACTTTTGTGCTATCCTTACAGGAAATTAAATTCTCTTCTTTCCTTAAATTTCGAAATTAAATTATTTCTTTCTCTGCCTTTCTATCTGGTTTAACTTTTTATTTAATGCACTTTTGCGCTCTCCTAGCACGAAATTAAATTCTTGGTACGAGACACCATAACCTGTATTCTTGAGAATCTAACATCTTTGTTGATAAAATTCATGATTTGTCCTAGAATGCCAAAACGAAATAAGTCCCTTTAAATTATTTGTACGACTAACTTATTGGAGGAGTTATTAGTACCGCTGAAAATATTGGACATTGAAAATTATAAATTTTTAATGGGAATTTCCCCGACTTGTGTGTTCAGTACTTAAGAAAATCAGTTATTTCTCAAATTTGAAAAATATGTTGGACAACAACATGCAAAACATATTTTCTTAAAAAAAAGATCAGATTCAATAACGTCGAATGTAGTAAATATTGCAGTGAATGTTTTTTGCATATAGCATTATTTAACTGCCAAAGAGCATAGCAGTATATGGTTGCTGTCGTCTTCGTCATTCGATCAGATATTTATTCGCCATTTTAGAATTCGACGTTTTCGTATCTCGACCTTATCTTCTTTGGACATTTCGTTATCGGATGTTTTTTAGCAATTGATATAATTTCTTCTTCTTCTTCCTCAGTGTCTACATACAGGGTGTATCATTAATATTGCGAAAAAATTCAGGGTGAGATTGCTTGCATAAAAATAAGAATAAAAGTTCATATAAACATGTTTCCTAAAACGCCTCGTTTCCGAGATACAGGGTGTTGAATATTATGCAATTGAAAATAAATCTTTTTTGTTTCCTCTGCATCATCACTTGTCGGATCACTCTATCGAGAGTGCCATTGACTTTTCATATGAAAGTCGTTACTTTACAGCGATTTGACAGTTGTTAGGTTTGTTTTTCAAAAAGAATTACGCAAATAGTGAAATGTGCGATATGCATTTTTGTTACGGTCTTGCCAACGATAATTCACTAGCAGCCAGGCGTCTTTATGAAGAAAAATACCCTAATCGTGTAATACCACATCATTGGATATTTTCTCGTCTGCATCAACGTCTTAGAGAAACTGGAAGTTTTCGAAAACTTACCGCTGAAAATGGGCGACCTCGCACAGCAGCAACTGTACAAGTGGAAGAAGAGGTGCTCCACGAAATTGACGAAAATCCTACTACAAGTACCAGGAAGATTGCTGCAAATGTAAATGTCAGTCATATGACAGTTTTCCGGATACCGAAGAATCAACTTTTA
>JABXWE010013583.1:0-13835 GCA_014611495.1 Limonius californicus
GGAATCAGGCGCAGGATTGGCGCAGGATCGCCTCGCAGATCAAAGGATTCAAACCGAATCCGGAGAGACGTCTGCTTAATATAAATCCGACCAGGCGCTGTCAGTAACGAGAAAGGTGAAAGCTCCAAATTCAATAACACTGTTTTTAGTGTCATGACTTTCGGGATAAAACGAGGGTTGGAAATGACACTTGCTGAATTGCAAATGAAGACATTGAATTAATATCTTTCATGTACATCAAGAATAAAAAATGCCCAATAAAAAAACTGGCCAAATAATTTTAAATTTTCACCACCAAGTCCACACCAGATTACACTTATACACTGACTAATCCCTGTAACCGATAGTAGATGATAAAGTAATTTTAATTTTGGAAAATGTAAATTGGGTAAACAGATTTTCTCGACTGGATTGCACGATTGTAATATGATATAGGAATATACAGGATATCTTAATATTTTCTACTAAAAAAACCACTTGTTATATAGAAGAGCTATTGCATAGTCGCTCCATATTCGCAAAAGGGGATGAAAATCGTGGTAAAAGGTGAGCTCATTTTTCGGTACACAATCTTCAAATTATCTTTTCAAATAGTAATTAAATGATATTTCGAGGCTTAGCGCGGTGAGCTAGCCATATGTCACTTTAAAATGGTTCTGTCATTGCATTCAGTTCTATAATAATTGAAAATCCAGTCAAGTGATTCGTTTTCTCCATGTAAAAACGTTTCTGAAATTTACCGTCAAATGCAAGGTTTATGGTCTAGGAATCGTAACTGAGGGCCGCGCATGTGCGCTGTACGCGTTTCAGAGATGGTCGAATAAACGTGCACGATGAGGAACGAAGAGGGAAAAGTCAAAAAGATAAAAAAATTTGTTAAGATCGTCGCTTCACGATTTCCGAAATGACCGTCAATTTTCCTCAAATTTCAAACTAGTATGAATTGTCACGAACAGGCTACAGTACTGCAAACTCTGTGTAAGGTCAAGCGAATGGCCTCTTCACTGACTGTCTTGCATCGCTACGAAACTGATGGCGATGAATATTCGAATCATATTTTGGCGACGAGACTTGGATTTCGTACAAAAATGCCGAAACCAAGAAACAATCAATGCAGTGGAACCATGCGAATTCGTCCAAAGCCAAGAAGTTCAAGGAAACATTCTGAGAACGGAATGCTGCGACGACTGTATTGTTCGTTAATTTCGTAGAACGTGGTACAGCAATTAATGCAAACATGTTTGGGGAGACGTTAAGAAAGAACGATTCGCAACAAGAGGCGAAGATTACTGACCTCTGGAGTGTTTTTGAACAATATCGCCCGACCGCACGCGGCGGCTCGCATTGTGCAACTCATGCAACAATTCATTTGGGAAATGTTTAAACATCCCCCATACAATCACGACTTAGCACCTCTTCCTCCCTCTTAACCCGCGACGGTTTTCTCGACTACGACAACTGTACAAAATTGGATTTCATTAAAGGCAACAATCTTCTATGATGAAGGTATATAAAAACTTCTATCGCGATATAATAAGTGTTTAAATTCGAATAGTGATTATGTGAAGAAATAATATAGGAGCGTATCTAAGATTTAAGCATAATAAAGGTTTTTCAACTTTACTGTTTTTTTTGTGGCTGATCGGCCCTTAATTTCCGAATAAGCCTCGTATATTTAGTGTATTCCAAGGAATTCAACCATAGATAAAATGCTTGAGACATAATAGTTTTGTATATCTTCTGTAAACAAGATAGTTTGACTAACAATGTAAACTGTGTTGTTCTTATCAGCTATTATTAGTGTCGCTTAGTTGAAAGGAAAAGAAATCCAATTACTTATAACATACTATTTCAAGATAATAATTAGGAATTATTATACTCCCAGATTCCCAAGAAATTGTTCTATAGAAAAATGCATCGGAAATTATAGAATTGTTATGCACGATTTATGTATAAAGTACTAGCTGCAAAACCGTGTAAAGTAAGTTAACGTTGCATTTTGACTTGCTCTACAGTAAGTGGACAAGGAACATTGGATTTTTACATAGCCGTTTCCCCCCGGAAACCAATGGCAAACCACCGAGGTACTTCTGTTATGATCACTTTCTATAGAAAAAAATTCGATTTTCCCTGTTTGGACTCCGCGTTAAACAGTAGGTCCCCTATGCTTGTAAATATTACTTTACACGTACGGCACAGGCATAGTAGAAAAAGTCACCATGCTCTTGTCCGACAACCAAAGCACTATACAGAGGAAAATTTTATCCTAGCATTATTTGAAGACATCGCATTATGTAAGTATATGGGTTGACACAGGATGATAAAATAATTCATCCAGCGGTTAGTTAATAATATGTTTAGTTGAGTAAAATTTCAAGGTAAACTCTTGGATATTACTGAATTAATTAAGAGAATCCTTGAATTGGGGTAAACTTTTATATAAATACAGAGATAAGATGATAAGGTTGAGAGTGTGGAAAGCTGTATATATCGACATTAGCATTAACACCAAAATTCGTCTAGTCTCTATGGTCACAATTACATTATAATGGTCAAGTTGGCTTTGGGTATTGTTAATTGCGATATTTTATCACATGCTGTTGAAGAAATACATCGACGCTACAGAAATTATTACAGCATGGCTGTTATTTTGAATAGGAGGAAATCTGAGACATCCTGTATGAAAACTATACTGATGAAACTCCAGCCTTTTTAATATAGGGTTGCTCATTAGTACGTCAAAGTCCAATATTGGCATTATTAAAATGATTTGGAAGTTTTTCTTTTTTTAAAGTAACGTGTTGCCAAAATGCGCACATTATAATTATATTTGTAAATACACAGGGTGACTCGCTGTAGTGGGGTATCTGCAAAGTATTATTCTTTACATAGAACACCCTGTACATTTATAAATTCATATATATATTTGAATTATATTTCCCACGATCTCCTGTTTTTTGAATTCGAATGCTGAGTTATTCTAAAATGAGTGAAAATTTTGTCCGGCACAAGGTTTAACAAAATAATTCCGCGCGCGGGTATTACGATTAATTAATAATATATATTTTGCAGTTCTGTAGACAAGTGATTTACTAAATGGATATAATTACCAAAAATTAGTTTTATCGTACATGGTGTTTTTTACTTCAGCGCAAATTGAATTTGTTTCAAGAAGTATTTTCTTAATTTTTTAATAGAATACACTGTATATTATTTTTTTAATGGCACGTTAATTCTCCACAAACTTTATAAATATTGTCCTACACTGTTAAACGATATTTGAGAGATATGTGTACTTTTTCATAACATACCGTTGAAGTATTAATTTTTTTATTATATCTAATCTAATAGCCATGATTTTGACATGAAGTGAATGGGGATTGAAAATGGAAAGTGCAACTTTTAACTTTTTCAAAAAACAATTGTTCACTGACGGGTCAACCTTTACTCAAAGTGCTAGCCCAAACCCATATGATACGTATCATTCAGCAATAAAAAAGCAACCAAGATTTGTAAGTTGATGGACAACGACAATGGAGTGTAAATGTATAGGGAGGTATCGTGGGCGATTTTGTGATTAGGCCTTATTTTTAAAATAGATATCTGAATGGTGCACAATATTTGTATTTCTTGCAAATAATTTGCTTCAACTCCTGCAAAACGTCCCTTCAAATCTAATGAAAAATACGTGGATCTAGCACGACGGTGCTCCAGCACATTTCGCACTAGCGATACAACAATTCTCGAACCATGAGTTCGGGAAGAGGTGTATAGGTCGCGGGCCATAAATTGACCACCGAGATCGTCAGACTTAGCGAAAATGGATTTTTCCTATGGGGACATATGAAACATATTGTATACCACATCCCTGCAACTACTGGAGAAGATATGAGACAACGCATAATACGAGAGTAGCCTTTTAAGTTTTTACAAACGACCGCTAGGTGGCGCTATTGAGATGTGCCATTACTATTTTCGTAAAATTTGATATTTGTTATTGTGAAAACAGTGGCAGCTTAGAAACTTACCGAATAGTTTGTTTAAAAAAAGCAATTTTGTGAAAAAAATGGAAATTTCACGTGAAGGTTTTCGTTGTATGATTTTTTACGATTTTAGTAAAGGCTTAACTCAACAACAATGCACAGAATCGCTTCGTTCAACTTTTGTTAATGAAGCACCATCGAATAGACTGTTTACAATCGGTTTGCAGAATTTCGTCGTGGTCGTGCGTTCGTCAGTGACGAATTTCGTGAAGGTCGACCAAAATCGGTTGTTATTCCAAAAAACATCGGGGCTGTGCGCAACATGATTGAAGAAGATCGGCATGTGGCTTAGAGTGAGATAGAGGCATCCTTAGGCATATCGAAGACCGCAGTACATTCAATTTTGCATGAACATCTAGCAGTGAAAAATATCTGAAACTAAGCAACAATCCACTGTTTGGGATTCCAAGATGAACCGAATCCCACAAAAGTTATTCGTTCACGAAGCATTTCCAAGAAAATGATCGATTGTTTCTGTTCTTCGGCTATACTGGACATGTCGCATTCCCAATCCTTTAGACTTTAGAGGATCGAAGAGCAGTTAACGCTGAATGGTATACAACAATTTGTTTGCCAGAAGACATCGACGAAATCCAAATGTCGCATCATTTTTCATCATGAAAATGCTAGCGCTCTCACACAGCACGTCAAACAATTGATTATTTGAAGGAGAAAAACATCGAATTAATGTCTCATTGCCCGCATTCACCTGATTTATCGCCTAACGACTTCTTTGTGTTCGAATCTCAAACAAAAAATGCGCCCAAGAAGCTGTTGAAGCCTTCAAAAACCATGTTTTTGAGATACCACCTTTTCAGAGTGGAAAAAATATTTCGAGAATTGTTTTGAACATATGGAAAATTGTATACTCGTACATCTTAAAGGCGAATATTTTGAACAGCAATAAACTGTTTGTTCCAAAAAAAATTTTTCTTCCCCAGTTTTTGTAAAAACTTAAAAGGCTGCACATGGAGATGCTCTTGGTACAATTCCCTTTGAGTCGTTGCGAGCAGTAAATATGTAGTTTTTGGAAAGACCGAACATGTGTATTGAACAGAACTGAGGTCACATTTAAGCATTTGTTATAAGTAAATACTTGAGTTGAAATAAAATCGTGATGCTATCTATGGTACTAATAATAAATATTGTAAATTTAGTCCAAACTCGTAGAGAGCAGATTATAGGGCAATATTCATAAAAATTGTGGAGAATGAACATGCTAATTTAAAACTACAATAATATACAGAGTGTTCCATTTCAAAAGATTGTGTAAATGCTCTTTGAAATAAATTAATTTCGCGCTGGTGTAAAAAACACCATATATGGTAATACCCCCCGCCGAATTAAATTGCTAAACCTTGTGCCGACCAAAATTTTTACATTTTTTAGGTAAACTCGGCAACCCCTTATCCAAAATCGAAAAACAGGGGATCCTTGGGAAGTTAATTGTACGTCGTATTCAAAACTATAATAAAACATAGAGGCTGTTCTATGCTATTCTATTTAAATAATAATACCTTGAGGATGCTCCACTGTAGCGAGTCACCCTGTATATTTAAAAATATTATTATAATGTGCGCATTTTGGCACTACAACACTTTTAAAGAAGAACGATTTTCTAATAATTTTAAAAATACCAATATTGGACTTCAACTAGCTAATCAGCATCCCTGTATAAATGTAAAAACGAATTAGGGGTGAGACATCATGGCATTCCATGACCTTACGATATTTTTAATATAATTACAAATTAAGAAACCCTTCTTTTTTATCAAAGAACAAAAAAAGCAATTATTTTCATAATTCATTCGAGGCGACTAGAGGCAAGGCAAAGTTAGTATAATAAAAAGGCGATCCCAAAGGAGCCCTGATTAAATAAAAATCCTCCAGGCTTTAAGGCGTCCTTAAAATACGCGAAACCTAATCAAAATATCTATTTATAATACATCATCACTGTTGAACAATCTACAAAAGCACTTCATAAAGCGGCTGCAGGGAAATTAATAAAGTTTTCCATAATTTTCTCAACTGAACGAACGACCTCTCGCACTGTCATTTGAGAAGGTCGTGACAGATGAAGTACGAGATTAAATTTTAGGGCTGCGATGGAAGTTGTCTCCATGGCAACTGTCTTTCTCGTGACGTCACGGATCGACCTCGTGACCTGAGGATACGGAAATCAACCATCGATAGGAACACCTGTTATTTTTTGAGTGAGCAATTAGCACACGCCGCCAAATATAGAAAGAAGGGCGGACTTGGGGACTTGTCCCACCTTCCGCCCTTCTGCCGTTACATTATGATTAAACCCGGCGGTAGGGCGTTAAAACGCCAATTAATCTTTATTTTGTTTGCATTATAGAAAATGAGAAAAGTTCGCACACCTCGTTGAATTAAAATTAAACTCCTGTTTTAGCGTCCCCGGCGAAATTACAGAATAACGAGGCGGCTGCAGGTCTTTTTGTTCGTTCGTTTTGCGGCTGTTTCTTCCTCTTGTCTGAATCCGATTTGCATTTTCGTGTCTCATAATTAACACAAATAACGCTATTCGCCTGTGGCCTTTGTACTTTTTAAGGCGATTGAGAGTTCTCATTTTACAGCCCGACGATTTTAATAGCAAAAGTTTTTCGAATAAATTCGGCATCTCTGGCGCGACCAAAATTACAAAAAAATTGGGTTAAAAATGTTCATCTCCGCTGGGAAAAACAACGCCATATACAAAAACCAAAAGATTACATTTGCGTAATAATGACTTCTTCTACTACATTCTTAGTACGACTTCATTTCCAGTATAATATATGCTTTAATTCCAATTTCAAAGAAATATTATTGCAGCGGAATTAATTTGCATAAAATAACACGAATTTACATATAGTTACTTCCATTAAATTACTTACGCTATTAATGTTAAAGTAAATTCCCTAATATACAACAGTTTTGCTAACTTTCTGTAAGTTTCCCAAGTATAGAGCCGGGCTACTGTGAGAGTAGAGATGGGATTAATTTGGAGAAGATTAGCTTTAAAAATGACACAGAGCAGGTCTGAAACAAGGAGGAGACGAAGGAGGATAGTGCCAGGCTAAAGGACATCCAAATCGCCTGGGTCCTATACATACGATACAACCAGAAATTTGCTATTTTAACAGTAAAACAATTTGTCAAAAAGAGTATCTTTGTGTAATTGTAGCAAATATCGTAATATAGGAAAGCATAGGAATTTCTAAGACAAGAAAGCATCAAAAAACTATACCAAGACAGGTTAAGGTTAAAGCTAGATATATTATAAGCCTAGACGAGACGCCGAGCGAAGTATACGAACATCTAAAGATATGCATAAACGAGGCAGCAAGAAAAGCTTTAGGAAGTGAAGAAAGAATTGTCAAAACCCCCGAAATATATAGTACAATGCTAAAAGAAAAAAACTTAATATAAAAAAAATGTATAATAAGTGGTTCACAGAACAGACTCTTGAATCAAGACAGCAATATGTGGAATGTAAAAGACAACTTAAAGCGCAAGACAGGAAAAGAACGAACATTAGGACATAGTCTGTAGAAATATGAGTAATACCATAGGATACAGCAAATCCAGGGAAACACGAAGCCTAAGACAGGATACGAAAAGAAAAACAACAATAAGCTTAATAACCCCAAAATAGTGGATACAACATTATGAATCACTATTACAAGAAAGAAGACCTGAATACATAACCCCACAAGAAGAACTGGACAACAACAGACAGCCAATAAATAACTGTGAAATGAGAGCTGAAGATATTAAAAAAGCATTTGTTATGTTCTTTTAGAATTTGCCGCTCCATTCGAATTAATTTCGTAATTTAATTGCCGCTCCATAGGAATTAAAAACGTGATTTTAATTGCAGTTTTATATTAGTTACAGTTTCGCTATTTTGTTTTTAAAGATTGAGCATGTTGACAGTTCCCTTGGTAGGCTTAAATTGCCGAATATTGCCTTGTTCGCGCTTGTTTACATGCCGAATTATTCTAGAACATTTTCACCATATTTCGAATTATGTTGCAATATTTTGAGGGTAATGCAGGTTTGAGGCGCGTTTAGGTCTTCAGTTAGTTTTACACCTTCAATGGCTCCGGTCGCTCATTCCATCTACGAGGGCCGTTACGAAATTAAAAAGTCAGCCTTCGATCTTCGCTGAACTCCGGTCTCCGAAATTCCATCAATCGGGGGGGCCGTAAATAAGTTGAGTGCTGCAGGGACGGCTTTTGGGTTTTTCGATGGGTATCCATCATGTGTGAGTTTCCTTTCGCTGTTTTACCGTGGGTGAAAACAGAACTATCGACAAATGTCGGATTTATAGAAACACACTGGATTTATTCCTGTAAAGGCAATTCATTACGAATTAGCCGATCGCCTTTGGCGGATTAATATCGAGCCCAGTTCCTGACCCTCTGGCAGTACCGTCGGTGCGACGATTGCATGAAAGTTTTGGGGCCCTTGATGTTCGACTCCATTCCATCCAATCTTCAAGGGCGTGCCTGCGGATTCAAGGTAAAGAAGCTAAGTTTTTTTGTTGCAAAGAAAGTACCAGTTTTTTGGTGTAGTGAAGAAGAAACCCTTTTTTCTTTCACGCGTAAACTTGCAAAATTCCAAGTGACTGGACCATTTTGTTGCTTGTAACAAGAGCGACCTTCGGTCGCAGATAGTTTTTTTGTATTACCAAATGTAAAGATTAATTATACATACTATGCAAGTAATTGAAAATTGCTTTTCGCCATTAACTATTTGACGTGGACAAAAGTATGCCTCAACAATAAAAGCTATTTGTGCTGTAGTATAAACCATTTTTAATAAAAATACTAAGATAATTAATGTATACTACTGACAGTTCATAAATTTGACATTTTAATGAATTTTATTTTTATTAATCAAAGACATGACTTCAATTTCCAATAACTGGAGCTGAAATGTAAATGATCACAGAGTACCTAAGACTGAGGTTCATTTTAATACATTGTGCAAAGTTATAAAACCTAACCTCACTTTTTGACTTTGACAACTAACCGGAAGTTTCATTATTATAGTTGTTAAATTACCAACTTGGTAGTTAATCTTAACTCATACACATCCGCATGTGACGTCAGGAGCAAGATTCCTGGGACAGATAGTATATTGTGTTATTTGTGTAAGCTCCGACGCCATTGGCCGCGTAGCCGTTTCGACAAATTACGTGCGCCAACGACAGCGAGCCCATCTGCTTGAGCGCTCAATTCAACTATCTGTAAAATAGAGTTAATCAAAATCACCTTTTTCTGTCATTCTGTTGTATTGCCAATAATTTCATTATATGTGTTTTAAAATTCAATATATCTTTCATTATTTTGTACTTGTATTTGTTAGTGCATGAATTTATATATATATAGGAGGAGGTACAATAAAGGTGAGTCCGATTTCCGTAAGCTGCTGGGCTTTCGGCCTTCCACGAGGACCTACAATCAGCTGTATTTGGAAGGTGGCGCCCACTAATTTTGACTTACTCTGTATACAACTAGGAAGATTTCCTCCCGTAAGCGATTTCCGTGAACGCCCCCTACTCCTCTGAGCTAAGCTGTAGGTCTTTTCCACCTATCCGGTTACGGGTCGACGGAAAAGCTCGTTTGGCCCGTAACACACTAAAAGACAGTAAGAACAGTAAATCAGCAGGACAGGGAAATATTAGAATAGAGCTTTAGAAGAATGGAGGTCAGGCAGTAATAGAAAGGGTAACTAAAATGTTTCAAAAAATTGAAGATGTGCCAGAAGAATGGAATCATTCATACCTAATTTCAATATATAAAAAAGGTGACAAACTATCGTGGGATAAGTATCCTGCCTACAATGGCAAGAGTATTTGGAAGAATAGTGAAACATAAAATAGAAGAGCACATAAAGGAATTTAGTGAAGAACAAAGTCGATTCAGAGGAAATCGGTAATGCCTCGACAACATCAAAATTTAGAAACACACATGACTTTCGTGGATTTGGAAAAAGCTTACGATAGTGTGCCCAGATGCCTGATATGGCAAGCAATGCAGAGAATGGGGGTTAAAGAGAAATGGATCAGAGTAGTGAACTCCCTATACTAGAACACCCAAACAAAAACGAAAATAAGGGGACGGGTAACCAGAAGCATTGTAGTATCCAAAGGTTTAAAACAAAGCTGCACCTTATCCCCCCTGTTATTTAATATACCGTCAGTTCAAAAAGTAATTACATAACGGTGGACCATGGAATAATAAAATAATGTCTAATGTAAGCTTTATATACCAATTGACGTTTAGGCACAGCCATTCCAGCGCCATCTAGCGCAAGCGCCAGTACCTAACCGGCAGTGTTGTGTTAGGTTAAGTTGCATGGTAAATGTAAAATATCAATTTTTGAAGAAATGAGTTCTATTATTTCAATTTAGACGATAACAGTAACAACTAAATTACTACACTATTAAACAAATCATAACAAGCAGGTAATCATTAAAATTGGAAATTATAATTTTTTTATTTCGCAGGTACAGAAAAATAAACATAAAAAGCTAAAGAAGCTATTCAAAATGACCATCGTTTTCCTGCAGACACAAATTTACTTCTCTTTTCATACTATTAAAACCATTTATAAGAATTTAAGGAGTTATATTGGCACACTGTTCCGTAGTTCTGTTTTGCAGTTTCTCGATATTGTTAATAGGGGTCTTGTATACGTTATTTTTCAGATAAAGGAATATAAAGTAATCTAAAATAGTCAACCCTGGTGATCCAGGTGGAAATTCTGGATTTGAACGTAAACTAATTATTCGATCGTCATAAAATTCACGAAGGCTGATTAATAAATTCGCGTACAATATTTCGGTATCTCTGAGCAGTAACAGTTTCGCGGAGAAATGTGGGTCCGATAATACGTCTTCGAGACACAGCAATCCAAACACCAACTTGTAACGGGCGAACGGGGGCTTCACGAAAAGTATGTGGATTTGCAGCACTCCATAACCTCATATTTTGTGAGTTTATATACCCCGAAAGGGTGAACCAGGCCTCGTCAGATGAAATGTTTAGCAATTCGTCGTTGTTCATTAAATTTTGTTGGAACCACTGACAATACAAAATTCTCCTATTGTGATCTGCTGGTAGCAACTTATGTAAAGCAAGAATTTTGTATGGGAACAGCATTCAATCTTTTTGAAAATAGAATGGCAAGTTCCTAATGATAAACCAGTCTCTTGCAAAAGTGTACGTAGTGATGTAGTGGGTTGCTCGTTCAAACGTTGACGAACATCATCAACTGTATTTTGAGTACGAACTCTTGGCTTCCAGCTCTATCTCTATGAGTAATGCTCCCTGTATCTCGGAATACATCAACACATCTTCTAAGTGCGATGTAAAAATCTCCTTCAAGGACAGCAATATCTGGAAATTGTAGCCGAAATTCCTTTAAACATGGCACTGCACTGTAAATCCATTCGACGTTCTGTCGCACACCATTTCGAAAATATGCTTCAATCATAAATGTTTTGTGTTCTATTGTAAAAACCATTATAATTGTAACTTAATTGAATTTTCAATATAAACTTATGACGACAACAACAGTGATGACAGTTAATGAATTTTAAAGCTTATTTTAGACATTACTTTTATTTTCCATGGCCAACCCTTATGTAATTACTTTTTGAACTCACTGTATATGTAGAACAGACTTTAGAAAGATGGTATAGAAACTGCGAGAGGATGGGAATCACCATACGTAATAACACACTACATTCTCTCATGCTTGCAGACGCAAAATAATATTTGCGCAGGAGGACGAAGACATGATGAGAAAGGTGACAGAAGAGTACGAATCGTGGGGTTTAAATATAAATTATGGAAAAACTGAGTATATGTGCATTCGAGGACAAACAAATGAATTAAGAACAGATAACGAAATAATTAAACCACGCACGGAATATAAATACATAGGTTTCAATAATATCCGATACGGGGAAAGCTGAAGTAGATATAGAAGGCAAGGGTATAAAAGGAAAAAAGCAACACGAGCATTAAACGGAACTATTTGGAATAAAAACCTCACAAAAGAAACAAAGAAAAACATATTTCACGCTATGATAGAACGTATAACAACTTATGGAGGAGAAATGTGGATGTGGATGTGGATTACTAATAAAGTTCGAGACAAAATAAGAACGGTCCAGTTAGACTACATGAAGAGATGTCTGCAGTATACACGAAGAGACCGAATATCACAGATAATATGGCAGGAAATGGGAATTACAACATCAATGACTAGAAGATTAGAAAATAAAGCACTTAGATGGTAGGGACACGTCGAGAGAATGGAAGGAGGGAGATGGGCAAAGGAAATTCGGAATTGGTCACCGCGAGACAGGAGAAGAAGAGGAAGATCGGCCGTCAAATGGAAGACCTGCATGAGAAACGTAATGACGGAAAAAGTACTAAATTAAGGCTACTGGGAAAACTGAAAATTTTGGAGCCTGAGAACAGCAAACCCGTAATGAGAAGAAAGCCACGAGAGAGAGAGAGAGAGAGAGAGAAAGAGAGAGAGAGAAAGAGAGAGAGAGAAAGAGAGAGAGAGGAAAGCAGCAAAAACGAAACTGTGGCCGAACATGTAAAAACCATCTTTTTTTGACATTCACAATACCGCCCGCCGAACTGCTTTTGCATTACTTCAGGGGGATGCGGGAGTCCCTTACATACTAGCCATTCACGCAAGAAGCACCCTAATCTTAACTAAGTGAAATAATGTCGTCGCCTCAGCCGCGGTTTGACCCAGCGGCCGATCGGCCGCATTTCATTGTCACTTCGACTGACAGCGCTTGTCCGCACTGCCCCATCGAGGTCCCTGAGTAAAAACAATCTACTAGGTTGCAATTAATGTTATGAAGGCGACTAATAAAATGCAGATCGGTAGACTCCATATTACCTCATCTTCCAACAAAAATATTCCAGTAGAAATTTATGAAAATGTTGGTCATTTGGTACTTGATGAAAGTGATGACAACACAAAGTGCTTTTATTAATAATAAATAAGACTGCAATTATGAGTTTGTGTTTTGATTAGCGCGTACCTGTGCGTTAAATATTTTAAAAATTAGCCGGGTTGACGTATTGATCAGCTATTAAATTACTAGCAATTTTAGGGTTAATTCCAATTAGGTCTAATCTCCCTCCATCTTCTATTAGTTAATATAAAATAACGCTTCTTGGAAATAACCGTACAAAAGTCTTCCAATTGCATTATTTTTATCTTTCCATGCAGGAAAAGCGTTGCTTTTATGAAACCAATCGACTAACAGATTTGTAAGTGATTTTTAGGAGGTCTTTCTGTGAATATAAATGTAAAATATGCTTGTGCATACATCTGTGTATGTATTAGATTTTCATTTGGATGGTGCAACTGTATTTTGAATGCAATCCTGAACGAAGCGGAAGGTTAAATATGATTGTTGACAGCGTTAAGTTTGCTGTGTTTCAGAAGTATGATGTAAGATCCTTAATCGATGTATAGCAGAATTTTCTAGCTTTAAAATGAAAGCCGCTGCGGTTTTTCTAATATTCTAATTACAAACCGTTAAACCAAATGACATCAATTGTATTCGCTTGTTTTTGCCTGAACAATCATCTGGTAGGCAGTGTTGGGTAGTATCTAGATACATGTATCTAGATACATGTATCTAGATACTGGATCTAAATACTATTCAAGTATCTAGTATCTGTATCTAGATACGTTTATAAAATTGTATCTTGTATCTGTATCTAGATCCTATTAAGC
>JABXWE010013584.1:0-38419 GCA_014611495.1 Limonius californicus
CCGGGACTGTAAAAAAGGGTCCTTGTAACATAGTTTTTATGATAAATTTCAAAATCAAGCAATTTTTTTGCCTAAGTCACAGCTTAGTTTAGTTTCTGAATCTGAGTACGGTTTATTCCATCAAAGGTTGGCAATTATCGTAACTCTTTGTACAATAGCTTACAGATTCTGGGAAAACCGCGTCCTAGATCTTGCTCATTCAAAATACAGTACAATACAGCTTTCTGTATTTTATTTAGTTCAGCTTTGTATTTGCGCTGCAATTGTACGAATCTCTAATAATATTGCAAAACCACAATATTACTCTCCTCCCTAGTGTTTTTTCCTACATGATCAGTTGAACCAGTTGATGTTTGCTCCTTCTCATAATGTGGACACGATAATCAAACTTCCGGGTTTTTTATTTTATTAATTCCGGTTATTTCGACACTTTTCTCGTTGTCTTGCATTTGTAACCCTTTTCTATACATACTTTACCAGATTTTAACAATCAATGACACGACTCTATACGAACGTGATATTCAGTATTTGGCAGTACTGCTGTAAAGCAGTCTTCAAACAAAATGCATAATGATAAAAGGGTTCGTTTCTGGCACACAATAAATGTTTTGACTTTTACAGATAAATATTCGGCATTCAACTGTTCGCGTTATCAATTCTTGTATGGTACTGTAAGTTACTAAAGAGTGACATTGATTAGAATTTACCAAATGAGAGAAAATTCCAAGAGGCCCTCAATCTCCATTGCCCACCGTAAATTCGCTCATGCGTGAGATCGCTTTAGAATTTGTCCCCGTTTAATGAAGCATTTGAGTACAGCTAATTTGTTTTGGGTTTGACAGAGATTTTTAAATGTTTTAAATATTTAATGTTAAGAACTTAAATCTAAATCTTTGCGATATTAAAATATTACAGATGCAAAATACAGTACTGGAAATCTTCACACCAAAATATGTTGTTAATTCCAACAAATTCTGTTAGAACTACAACAGTAATTAAAAATAAGTATCGATTTTAATATGTAATTAACTGTAATGCGTGTTCAATTTAAGTTCAAGCAATAGCGTGTCGTGAACATTTGATACGGAAGGACGATTCAAATTCAAATGAATGAAATTATTTTTTATTAATTAATAGTTCAATAAAGAAATCCATACGTAGTACTTTTTTATTCGCAAGACACTTCTACAAGTTGTTAAGATTTTGTATATTTTCTTATCTATTAAACAGATTACTAACGCACATAACCTTTCCTGCTTGGCAGTGTTGCTCGTAAGGTTTGTGTAGTTTGGAAAACATTGCTCATTTTCAAGAGTTTTCACGGGTGTCAGGTTTGTGGCTACTACAATGTTTTTCTATTTTAATTGACTGTTAATTACTAGTTAAAAATAGGTGCGTCTCAGTTGTACATGTTTACAACAAGAGTGAATTACCGTGTAGCAAAAAATAGCTGGTATTATGAAAATAGCCCAATTTAAAATAACTTCGAGGTTGGCAAAAAATCGTTAAAAGAAAATATGGTGTCCACATTACTAATTCATCTCTTTGATGCTTCTTTACTTTAAGACTACAACGTGTTTTGTATATTGTGTAGCAACTGTCAGTAGATAAGTGAGGTACATCAAAATCGATCACTCTGCAAACAAAATGAAGCAAGACGCTTTATATATCTCATTCGCATATATTTCAGTTAAACTGACGAACATAGTCCTCAGTTTCGTCTTGCTCAACTGATTTTACGTAAATTAGGAAGAGGAGGATCTAATATTTGTACAAAACTCTACTGGATGTTTATTAAATGTATACTATTACATACGAAATTTGTTTGCTTATCCATTTTGGAAACATAGTAATCGCATTGCCCTATTTTAATATTAAGAGCTTCTAGTGCAAATCTCTTCACATAATGGTAATATATTGAAAATGGATACTTCTCGTTTTTTTTCCTAGATTATACTAAGGTTATATTATAGTTTGTTTTTAAGGAAGGCACTAGAGAAAATCTAAGTTAACAAATATATGATTATGGCAAAGGTGTACGAAAATCTTTTGACTTTAGTGCAGATAATTCATCATCAATATCGCCCAAAAATCCAAACAGCGATTTAGACCCAAATTGTCTTTTGATTTCGATTTTGAAATCTGTAAATTGTTCCTTTTCTCCAATTGAAAAACATTGAGAGTAATTTGAAATCAACTATACATTGAAATTATGCTGTCGTCAGCTATAAAATGGATTCTGAAATACTTTTAGAACACTGGCACATAACTAAAATTGCTCAAAAGATAACTAAAAGTAAATCTTTCCCAGTACAAGGCCACCAGTGGTCAATCAAAATTTAGCGTGTAGGTTAACTATGTCCCAAATTAGTTAACCATAGGGTAACCCTAAGCGATCTTCAAAGTAGCTGTAAGGTTAGCCGTAGAAGATGTCCAAGAGCTAACCTCAAAAAGACACCTTCTGGTTAATTATGAAAGATATCCAAAAGCTATTCTTGAAAGTCATACTTTGGGCACCTTCTCGACATTCCCAAAAATTAACTTTAAAAGTCATCTTTTGAGCACCTCCTCCACAAACCCTAAAGTTAACCTTGAAAGTAGTCTTTTGGGCATCTTCCTAACATACTGAAAAGTTATTCTCTGTGGTTAACCGTTATAGCATTATAAGAAGATATCCTTCGATTATCTTTAAATGACGTGCAAATGATAACCATATTGACGGTAAAAAAGTGAACTGAGGAACAAATAAAAATTAAACGCTCATTCTATCTAAAAATTACCTTCAATTGTATCTATAAGGCAACCCTAGCTTCTATCCAAAGAATCTATTACTGTTTGAATTAAGAAGGTCATTGCATTTCTTACAGAATGAGTAAATAAAAAATGTGTACAAAAAACTTCTATTTATTGTTGGAAAAATATTTTAAATACATCAAATTATGTAGTTACAAAAAATATCAATTTTAACATTAATATTCATGACAGGGTCTTTTACAGCAACCTTTAAGTCTTTCGGATTCATATTTTCGTACGGGATGAAACGTCCAGTTATGTGGCACCAGGTATGATCTTCCTTACTGTAACAAAAGTAATTAATGATGTAAAAACATCTATGTATATCTTGTGCATTATTTTATCTTCTACTATTAAACTAATTTTCGTTTATATCTGTGCCAAATAAATTATCATTTCGAGTTTTTGAACCTATTGATGTTGTGTAATAAATATGTTTGTCAGATTTTCATTATGTCTACCGAAAACCAATAATTACGACATCTATCACAAGTATAGACTAGATCCTGTCAATTGCATTTCCAATGTTGGTGCCACCAACGTCTGATCAGGGCTTAATTTAAAAATATAAAAAGAAATGTGTTGGCCGTTTTTGTCACGTTCGAATATTCCATTTAAATTTAAGAAAATAGTGGTGTAAGACAAACACTTACCTTAATAATTTGTGTAAAGGATGCACGCACAAAGCTTGGGACTGTAACTGAAAACGGATGATACTTCTTTTAAGAGAATGACCATTGGTGGCCATGTTTATCAAAATTAATAGCTTAAGAATGAAACCTGGCGATATGCAGCGCATGTATTATGGTCCACCCGTCCATCCCCCTTAATAATGTAAATTGTGGACGATTCCACTTTCTGCTGTTGTTAACCTTTTGTTATTGTATTCGGCTATTAAATTTAGTTTTTAACCCATAATACTAAATAACCGTAATGGAATTGCTTATCCCTTACTTTAATTATCCCTCTCATAATACCTAAAGTAAACTCGGTTCTATTCGAAACGCAGGCAACGTAAGTACCCAGCGTTCTAAAAGATTCTAAACTACATTTCTTACTTTTGGATTGTGGATTTATTTCGACAACTACCAAAAGAATCTAACTTTCACCTTAAGAAAGGGTTATCTCAATAGTTACCATTATGGTAGCTAAGAATATTTTCTTTTTACTAGTACGCTAGCGTGGAATGTAACCGCGTAGGGTTGTCCTAAAGTTAACCAAGAAAGATAACAAAAGAATGGCAAAAATTATATTGAACGATAGCTTAAAAGATCTTTCTTTTTATTAACTCCTTTTGTTATACAATCAGCCTGGAGTGCCTCAGGCTATAAGTACATTGTATAATCTATACTTAAATACTAAGCTTAAGAATAATACCTACATGTAATGGAGGAGATAACCCATTAGATATCTCCTATTCCATAATTTACATGCACTGGTTTTAATTACAATATTAATTTGGAAATCTGTGGAACAGGTCTGACGGCTCGTATCTTTTTAGTCAGCGGATTTCATTACCTTCATTTAATAAATTGACAGCTAGTTCACTAATATGTATTTGCCATTTTGCCTTATATTTTTCAATGTATTTTGTTATTTCTTTACGCACTGTACCTAGTTTTATGTCTTTATGTAGCACTGTATTTGGAATATACCATGGAGCGTCAACAATGGTGCGAAGTACTTTGTTCTGGAATCGCGGCAGTATCTCGATATTTGATGTGCTGGCCGATCCCCAGAGAGGAATTCCGTAAATCCAAATAGGTTTTAAGATTGCTTTATACAGCAGGAGTTTATTGTGTCGAGATAGCTGCGAGGTTCTTCCCAGCAGCCAGTACATCTGTCTAAATTTCATGCCCAGTTGTTTTCTCTTATTAAATATATGTGTGCGCCACGTTAATCTCCTGTCGAGGGTGATTCCAAGGTATTTGAGTTGCTAAGGGAATTTGACAGCCATTCAGAATAACTGGAGGGCAGCTGTCCCTCCTTATAGTGAAAGTGATATGGGTGGACTTGCTTTCATTGACCTTTATTCGCCATTTTATCAGCCATGGTTCGAGCTTGTTAAGATGATGTTGTAAGTTTGCAGATGCGTCAATGTGGTTGTGATGCGTCGCCAAGATTGCGGTGTCATCCGCAAAGGTTGCTGTTGTTGTAAATCTAGTCGTTGGTAAGTCCGCCGTGTAGATTAAGTAGAGAAATGGGCCGAGAATGCTCCCTTGTGGTACCCCAGCATTTATCGGGCAAAGGTCAGTGTTCAGTTCTTGATAACTTATGTAGAAGTGTCTGTGTGTAGGGTGGGATTCTAGAAGGGAATATATGGTATACGGTAACGAGGTTTTGAGCTTATAGGATAATCCAGCATTCCACACTTTATCGAATGCTTGGCTGATATCGATAAAAGCGGCAGAGCAATACTGTTTCTGCTCTAGAGTGTTATTTATTTGATTCACTAGTCTATGGACTTGTTCAATGGTTCCATGTCCTGTCCTAAATCCGAATTGATGTTTGGGTATAAGGTTTTTTTCATCAATAGTTTGGATTATTCGATGTAAGAGTAGTTTTTCAAAAACCTTGGAGAGTAGCGGTAAGATACTTATAGGTCTGTAGGACGTTATTTCTGACGGATTTTTCACTGGTTTCGGCATCATAATTATGCGTGCAACCTTCCACTGGCTGGGGAAATAATGAATTCGTAGAATCTCATTGAATATTTGGGTTAATGCTATAAAACACTGTTGCGTACATTCTCTGAGCACTTTTCCTGTGATTAAATCGTACCCTGGAGCCTATTTTATGTTAATTTCTCTAAAGATAACAGTTACTACTTGTCCTTTTGTTATGTTCTTGAGTGGAAGATCCATTTGATAAGGCGTCTCCAAAAAGTTACGTATGTCATCTTCTTCTAGGGATTCGCTGTGGAAGGGAAAGGTTGAAAAACTTCAGTGAGGTGTTTCGAGAAAGTTTCAGTTTTTTGTTTATTGGTTCTAGCCCAATTACCATTATTATCGTTTATAGGTGGTATGGTTCGTTGGGGCCGTTTAAGCTTTTTGGTTGCCTACCATATCATAAACACGTAATATTGTGTTTCCACAGCCGGGAGTATTTGTTGATTTCTATGACATCAAAATCTTCACAGCAATGATGAATTATTTCTCAGATACATAATCTTCCAAAATGCTCCCTAGGGAGTTCCTATTATGGACTAACATTTTAGGTAATTATTTCATTTATTGAAAGTAAAATTAAATGTTACATTTACACAAGAAGTTAAATTAATGGAATGTGATACAACATCGAAATTATAATAATCATTTACATTTGAATCTAAATTTACGGTGTACTCCAGAACAAACTGCACAATACTTATACCCTGCAACACTTTGTTCGCAATGGTTGTCTTGTTCTCAATGGAATCTTCAATATAACCTTTTGCGACACTTGTTGAAGGCCATCCCCCGTGACTCTTTATGGTAGTTGTAACGGGCCAAACGACCTCCTTCGTCGACCCGCAACCGGATAGGTGGAAAAGCCTACAGCTTTGCTCAGAGGAGTAGGGGAGGTTCACGGAAACCGCTTACGGGAGGACATCTTTCTAGTTGTGTACAGGGTATGTCGAAATTAACGGGCGCCACCTTCCAAACCACAGCTGATTGTAGGTTCTCGTGGAAGGCCGAGAAGCCAGCAGCTTACGGGAATTGGAATCGGACTCACCTTTATTGCAAAGTTCATGCACGCACAAATACAAAATATACAACATTAAAAGATGTAATAAATTTCAAAACACATATAATTAACCTTTTGAGAATAAATGATGATACAGAAAAAATGACAGCAAATGGTGATATTATAGTTCACTACTACAAACGGTTAAATTGAACGTTCAAAAGGAGGAACTCGCCGTCCCTGGCGTACGGTATCTAAAATCTTTAAACAAATCTACGTGGCCAGTGGCGTCTGAGTTTACAAGAAAAATACAATATGTAATTACTTTTCACAATTAACAATAAAAAAGAGATCAACGACGACTGAAGGTCGCTTTCAGTCGCATAAAAAAGGGTTCAATCCCTTGAATTTTGAAAGCTAAACGCGTAGAAAGTTTTTTTCACAACACAAAAACTAGTTCTTTTAGCTTGGATTTCGATGAATGGAGTAGAGAGAGGCAGGCACAATTTTGGGGTGTTCTTGTGTTCTTAAGAAGCAGGAAAAATCCACAGGCACACCCCTGAAGACTGGATCGAATGGAGTCAACGTTAAGGGCCATAACTTCAATGCGTTTATCGCAACAGCGACGCAACCAGAAGGACAGGAAATGGGCTCGGTATTAACCCGCCAAAGGCGATATACAATTTCACAATAAATTGCCTTTTCAGGGATAAAATTCCAGCATGTTTCTTTAAATCCGACACTTGTCGATGGTTCTGTTCACCCCAAAGTGAAAACAGCGTTACGAAATTCCCGCGATGAACACCCATCGAAAACCCAAGCCGCCCCTGCAGTACTTGATTACGGGGCTTCTCGCCAGCGACGGAGCCAATGTTAAGTCCGACTGCCGAGGAAACGCAACGCGAACCTGAATTCCCCAAAAGATTACACCACATGGCGAAATATGGTGCAACAATTCCAGAACGAAATAACACGTGCGACTATCGGGAATCATAACAACACAAAATCTCAAGATCTGCAAATCTATCCTACAAGGGGAACTATCAAAGTCTTTGCGAAAGTGGCCTCCATAACTTAATCTTAAAAGAAAATAATATAGCGATCGACTTAAAAATTGCAATTGAAATAGAATTTTGATTCCTATGGAGCGGCAATTAAAATATGACTTTAATTCAGGTGAAGTGGCACAACCAAACGTACACAACATAGTTATATCTGCTCCTGCGTCGGCTAGCAAAGTAGCCCATGACCTTCGAAGATAATGGCCAGTATACAAAACCCCATTTGGTAAATTTTGAAGGGTAGCAATCTTGCTTGATGCAAGCTTATTTTTTCTAACTACCTGTAGTGTACATTTCCCAGATTTATAATAAAAAAAAAACCAACGGTGATTGGTGTGAGAACGAGGTATTTTTGCATATTTACGAAATAATAATTCACATTGACCTGTTCTTCTGTAACCACAAACTTTCTTGGTAGCTTGTTCATTGTGTTAGGGATACTGATTATCAAGGAACAGCCTACGTCTTGAATGTTGTCTACGGATAAATTGGTCAATTCTTCTGTATGGCATGCTTCCGCAATTCCGAAAATTAGTGCTACCTAAAATCAACAAACAATATTTTAATACTAGGTATTATTTTACTATTTACGTAAATTTTTGCTTTCATCATGAGATGCTTATTATCATCAGCCTGCGCTCAATAAGTAACTACATTTTCCCTTGTTAAGGCTTTTGATTTTTGTGGCAAATATTTTTAAAGAAGCGATTATTTTTGGAAATCTGTTTACATCCACATTGCAGTAATTAGCTTAATCATTGAATAGTGTGCCCATAAAGATGCAGATTTAAACGTTTTGGCCTTTTCGCTTACTTTCAGAACCTATTCCATTGTAGGAAATTAACAGTAGGTGGGCCTATAGTCAGAAGAAGGCCTTTTCAGCGAAGAATACCAGCAAAACGTTCTCAGTAGTGGTTTCTACATTTTTCTCTGTGCACCATATTTTGAATTTCTTGTAGGCCATGTTGTACAATTTCTTTGATTTTGCAGGCAACAAATTTTCAACTAAAGCAGCAGCAGTTTCGCAAATTCTTGCGATTGTTCTAGTACGTCCATCTCAAAGCGCACAAACTTGCAAGCACAGTTGAACGTAAACAAAACTTGTTTACATAATTTTTCACAGTTATCATGGCATTGAGTATTTAAATGCAAAGTTATCAAGGAGTTGCTAAGAGTTTTAAAATTAGGAAATTTTAATTAAAATGTCAATAATTAGGGTTCAGAAAACAACGTCTTTCGATGCTTCAAAACCATAAGTGGTACCAACAAGACGCAGCTGGTCTTTACAACGCCCACACTGTTCGAAATTATTTAGATACACTTTAAAAATGCATGGCTTTAGTCGTATGGCCCTGTTTGTTGGCCTCCACGTTCTCCGTGCTTAACGCTTAAGGATTACTTCCGTGGGGCAATGTAAAAGACGCAGTGTATGCATCCCGACGAAAAATATCGAACATCTTTGCCTCAAAATCGAAAATGTCTTCGACTCCATTCCGTGCCAGAGTATCCAAAAAACAGTGGACGAAATGAATTGAGGACTAGCCTCTGCATCATAAGTGTCAGCGTAGAATTTCAACAATTTAAATAATCATAGTGTTTTTGAAATTTTCATCTTATTATCGTTAGATCAATAAAATATTTGTGGTGTTTATAGAGTTTAAATGACAATTAGTAATACAGCTAATTGGTTTGCCTGTCTAATGATGTGGTAATCCAATATGGCGGCCATAAGAAGTGAAAAGGTTGACTATTGCAGCTGTCTGTCGATGTGATTTAACTCCAAGTGATCAGATACATAAAGTTCCCAAGTTTGATTGAAATAGTGTCAATGGCAACGAATATAACAGTTTTTTCATGATAAAGCAAGAACGAATCAAAACATCTAGGATTTATTCTCAATCGTCATAAAAAAAGCGCAACTTTTTCTTTCCAAATTAACCGACCTCCCATCTCTTACCGTTTCCGAGATGCCAATGGTGAGCACCGTGGGAGTTGAGACGTAATGTACGAGGCTTGTTCAACTGAAACCCATCTTTGATCAACTTAACCTTGAAAGCAAATGCAATAATTCAAATGACGTTTGTTAATGTTAGTAGTGTTTGTAAACAACACATTAATAAGTTTCTGGTGTTTGAATTTGATTGCGGCTTTTAAAACTTGTACTTTGTAACGGCGTTTGTTGTTGAAAATTCGTCCAAATTTGATCAGCTTGCGTTCATACAGTTGTTATGCGCTGAGGGTGTGCAGCCATTGCAGATTCATATGCGAATGCAAGCAGTATATGGAAATTCATGTATTACGTACCCAAGTGGAGGGGCCATAGATGAGCCGCGACCATGTGCACGGTATACTGCATTAACAGAAAACAATATGGCATGTGTGTAAGACCGTATTAGAGAAAATCGTGGAATTTCAATTAGAGAAATTTTAGAAATTGTTGGTGCGAGTGTAGGATCTGTCCATAGTATTGTTCGTAATCTGGGTTACAACAAAGTTTGTTCGCAATGGATTCCTCGTATCTTGTCTACTGAACAAAAATGCTTGCGAATGGGCTTATCTCTGCAACACCTCACAAACTATAGGCAAAACGGTGATGACTTTTTTCTGTCAATAGTTGCTGGTGACGAACCTTTATACCATTACTACGAGCCATCCGATCCATACGTTTCCATATTTTTGGACCTTTGAAAAAGGCGTTAAAGGGTCGACATTTTCAGTCTGACGCAGAAATACAGATATCCATTGAAGACTTCTTCAATCAGCGGCCACAAGAATTCTATGATCAGGGTATACGTCGGTTAGTAAAACGTTGGGATAGGTGTCTTAACTGTGAGGGTAATTATTTGCAATTAAATTGTTGAATAAATTTTTTAAAAAATGAAGATGGGGGTCAATACAACACACCTCGAAATTAACACACATTTATTACAGCATGTTCATCAAATACCGGAGAACTATAAATGTATCATAAAAAGCTGAACGGAATCTCGCCGGTAGCTTTAAGATGCAGAAGGGTTTTTGCTAAGTGCATCTTTACAACTTAAACACGATCAAAAATAGAGCAAGTAGTCGTACTGAAGCTACCGCTTTTTAACTCGGAAACAATCCTTAAAAGGAGACGAAGAATTAATGAAATTCTCCTCGCAATTACAACTTTGTCAAGTCTGAGATCTTAAGCGATTTGTAGACTTCATAAATAAACCAAAAGCAGTTTACGCTTTTTCCTAGAATTGAAAGGTTTTGTATGTGTAACGTGAGAGGAGTAAAATGTACGTACGTTATGAATGTTATTGCGTAACCTCTTTTTGCCATTCTTGTTAAATTATACATGTTAACTGAGACTCATTAAAAATTTATATAAATAAGTTCATTGAGTCGTTACCTATAGGTTTCCAGCTTCATAATGAAATATTTAGTACCCACCTTTAGAATTTTCAGCTAGTTCAAGGAATCAATAAGAACATTTCGTTGAATGTATGGTGGTTAATATATTGATGAGAAAGGTTATACTTAGGCTTGAAGGGTGAAATACTAAACGGATAAATGTTCCCTTAGACCCTCGTAGAGCGGCCTGTACAAGTTTCGTAAATCTTTTATGCACAACATGAATATAATTTATAGCTATTATATTTTAATGTATTTACGGCGGCGATTCAAAACTTCAAATACATTTACCAATAATCAAGTAAAATGAAAGGTCATTACTAGTTCCTAAAGCATTTAACAGGCTATTCGTGCAAGGCATATTTAAATATAAATTCGTTCACATATCATACACATTAAAATTATTTATTTAGGGAGAACGCTCGCTTTGCCTAATAAATATTTTCCTAACTGTTACAACGATATAATTGTGATGAGACATGTGGTGGATTATATAAATTTAGTGTGCATATGGCAGCAAATAAGATAATACACGTCATTGCTATTGATGACGTCACCATTCGTATGTCACATAAAATCAATACCCAATAAAAATAAGTATCCTAGAATAAAACTTCAGAAACACTATGCAATCAAGTCTACGTTTAACCAAATCGGTTTTATGATATTAGCATACTGTTTGTCATCTAGAATAAGTAAAATCATCGTAATGTCGAATTGAATCTAGACCACAGCCTGCGTTAAATTAATATAATGGTTTGAATTATTATGGAGTTGAATCAGTGTTCATTTTCTGCATCGTTTGTCATATTAAACAATTGTCGACATTGAACTATCAGGCTAATATACACTCCTCCAAGAAATTATCGCACCACAACTAACAATCGCAATATTGTTTAAAGTATTGCATGTAATGAAGTACGTTTAATCACAGTTAATGCTTAAAATTAAGTAAACCATATTTTATCCAAATTAACAACAATCAATGCAATTTAACAACAATCAACGCAAAAACGAAAAAAATTTAATTCGAAAACTGAAAACTTGTAAGTTTACAGATGCAGTAGTCTATATTTTCGCCTCGACTTGTTATGACAGCTTGACAACGACGGTCCATACTTGACATTAACACACTTAACTGCTCTTTTTCAAGGTTATCCCACATTTCCAATAATGAATTCCCTAGGTCATTAAGAGTTGCAGGGGGTGGTTGAAAGGATCGCACTTGTCTTCCGAGAATGTCCCAAAGGTGCTTAATCGGATTCAAGTTGGGACTTCCGGCTGGTCATTGCATAACAGGAATACCAACGTCGTCAGGTATTCTTGCACAATTCTGGCTGTGTGGGGCCGAGCGTTGTCGTGCATTAATTTAGAAGTTGTCTCCAATGTATGGGGCATACGGCACAACATACTGTTCTAAGATATCCGTAATGTATCTCTGACTGTTAAAAGTGCCGTTGGGGAAGATGTGTAGGTCTGTGCGGGCCGTGAAAAAGATGCCTCCCCATGCCATTATTGAGCCACCACCAAATGCAGTCGTGAGGGTAAAATTGCATTGAGCATATCGTTCATTTGGACGTCTAAAACTCGGATGCGCCTATCAAAACTCTCCAAACAAAATCTGGACTCGTCTGTGAACACAATGCGTCTCTACTCTTCATTTTTCCAATTCAAGTGGTTACTAGGAAAATTCAATCTGTGTCTGCGGTGGTCTGCAGTCAATTGTGGGCCACTAGCTGGTAATTTGGCTCTCATATTTTCTTCCTGAGGACGTTGGCGAACGGTTTCAATGCTAACATGCACATTATGTACTGCTGAAAGTTGTCGTTGGAGGGCTCTTGTGGTGGTAAAGCGCTCTATTATTGCAGGCATTCGAAAAAAACGATTTTCTACAGCGATAATAGCACGTGGTCGCCCTTGCCCTGGTCACCCGCCATGTTCGGTAGTTTGTCTGAAAGGCTGGATTACCGGAGAAATGTTTGTGCGGTTCACCCCTAGCCTGTCAGCGATAGCGCGGAAAGAATACCCTTCTTAGGACAAAGTAAGGGCTGTGACACACTTATAACGACTTGAGATACGTTGAATTTTAAATAAGACTGATCGTACAAGCAATTGTTTGACGTCAGCTACACGATTTGCTACGTTTTAAAGTAAAACGAAATTGTAAATGTGCATGTAAAACTGATTAATTTTTTTTAACAAAATTAAAGATGTAGAAGCAGACCAAGAGTAACATGTGTCTGTCAGGTTTTGTATCAGACATACATTCCATGCATTTGGTTGAAATAGATAGCGCACTACTTTTCTTTTATCGCAACATAATAATTGGTGCGTTAATTTCTTGGAGCAGTGTATATGATATTATAGTTGCAGCGTAGACTCAAATCTAAAAATATACTAATAATAAGGTACTTCAGTATAGAATTGGTTGCCTATTACGTATTCTAAATCACAGTTCTGTCAATATTATGTAACCTAATAACCGATGACGTTATAAATGTTGATGACGTACATTGTCTGAATAGCTTCCAGAAGTATCTTTATATTATATAGGATACTTGACGTAATAAAAATCTGAATCAACAGTTGTCTTAGATCCTATCTTAAAATTTCGACACTTTTCCTGTGGCTATATTAAAAGGTCACGTGGTTGCGCTCATTCGATACCCGTTTACGTACTACCGGGAGAGTTGAAGCTACGTTGTCTTCGGTCTGTACTTGTATGGGTGGTCAGAAGCTTCCGTTAACGCAGCGTCTCTCTCCCACGAGTATTGATCACTATCGAAGAGCAGATCAACAACCCCCTGAATTGGGGGAGACCTTTACCCGACAGTGGGATATTGCGGACTAATAAAGAAAAGCAAGAATATTGGTAGCTATTGATAACAAATAGTATTTACAAACAGTAAAGCGATATTATTATATCAGTGTGACTCTATTATATATTTCCTTACTTGTTTCGCCAAAAAATAATTAGATAATAACGTAAATTCAAATTATTTTGCTTGCTCACAACAACCGCCAAGTACTGCGATGTCCTTAATTTTTTTACACTTTGTTGCTTACGTAATTACCAGGTCGGCATTGATTAAATTGAAATGTTGGAATGTGCAATGTTGTCAGTATTTCCTGAGTACTGTATCTTTGTCATAGGGATTACTTCTTCTTCTTAGAGTGCTTTATCTCTTACGAGACGTAGCGATCTCCTCTCCTATGCCTGTGTTGCGCGTTTATAGTGCCTCAGACATAGAGGACCTACAGAGTAACGTGGGCACGGGAAATGCAAACGCTTCCACTCCAGAGAAGATTTACTAGGCAGAATACCTTACTGGTTTGGCATTGCCTTGCGAGGGAGAACCGCCGTTAAAAATCCGTATGTTCAGGCCCAGGACTTGCAGCGTAGGAGGCTAACGCGCTAACCTCTAGTCCACGACCGCCTCTATATTTTTCTAAATGGTAATTTTGGTGCTTTGATGGGCTGCGCAAATCGTGCTTTCCCAAAATAAATTCCTCCATTCACGTATATGAGATTGTATATGCTTGTTGTGGAAATGAAGAAAGTACATTCAACAAAACTATATTTGTCTGCGTGACAAATCAATAGGTATGTAATGAACTACCCTGTATCTTGTGCGTTTTAGCGATCTATTAACCGAAAATCTAATTTTGTTTGTGGAGTAGCATGAAGGCTGAAATACTTTCGATAGTGTTCCAACATAATTTTGCTAAACGTGACGCGAAAACGACAATAAGTATACGATTACACAACTTTAAGGTGTAAAATGTTAAGTCACATTAATTTTAATGTAATAATCTTGAATGTTCTGATCGAATCACTATAAAAGTAAACAGTATTGCATTTAGTTATATACTAACGACCTAATGGCCAGATTTAATTAGGTTTACTTAATGACAATTAGACTCAATGTGTAATCTATGTTCCCACAGTATCCTCGCTAAGATACATATATTAAAGGAGAATCTTCACTGGAAGCATCTCCTGCATGTCATTATTTGTATGTACATATCTGTAATAACTGTCCAAACAATTACTTATTGTCCAATAGACAGATTGTAAATATAATGGTGTTAAATAAAAAAAAAAAAAAGTTATATACGGCTAATTGCAGTAGGTTGCAATAATTTACTAAAGCTTGATATTTTTAATAGGGTTCTCCGAATAAAATGCATTATTCGGATGCTCCAACTAAATAAATCTTAATTCAGTTGGCGGTTAATAAGGATCAGATTTAATACAGAGATGCGAAACGAAATGTCAAGCCGAGGTGTTGAATATTCCAGTAATACTACTGCACAGTGTATAACCCAACTTTCTTTCTAGAATCGAAGTCTGTATTGTCCAATACACACAAATGCAATCGAATTTGTAATTAATCTGATTAAGCCGTTTAGATCAGGGCTATTTGGGTAACAAAAGTTGAAGCAGCCGGAATAGATACGGAATTAATTACTCAATTTACTGTTTCATGAGTCTCTTTGAGATACGTGTGGATACAGTACTTTAAAGGCACAACTTGGGCAGAACTACGCCTCATTCTAAACCTTCTATCCAAATTAACTTTCTGATATTCGCCTCCTTCGTTAACATTTTTTAATATTTTTTAAACTTTCCCCCTGAGATACATCCGATACATAGAAATGCAGGATGTTTGATGAGAGTTGACAAATACATATTTATTATACTGTTTCATAAGTCTGTTTAAGACAACAAAATGATTGGAACTACGCCTTAGTCTAAGCCTCTGTTCTGGATTCACTTTTAGATATCCGTCAACAATCTTTAATATTTCTTAACCTTGGTGAATTTCTTTTGGTAAAGGTTAACATCAACTTTAGAGAATGCAGTTTCACATCTGCGAGTTGATGGTAGGGTGCGATTATAATAAAAATCTTATCGCGGTCCCATTTGGGATGATAACGTGCCATCTCTGAGAAGCGCAGTTGGCAGCAACAAATCAAAGTCAAAGAAAGTGAGTTGAGCTCAGTAGGCAGAGCGCGCGCTGTCTGGGTAAAACGTGGGCTATGGCTTAGGTTCGATTACCCAGCATTATCACGCACCGCATATAAATCTTGCCGCAACCCACCATATACACTAGTTCCCAATCCGGTTGGCAATTGCGGGATTTTAATGCCAAAAGTCTTCTCTGGAATTTCTCTCGTTCGGATTTTACGTTCAACTGTAGGTCCCCCGTGTTCCTACCTTGGCGTTGAGGAGAAGTTGGTTGGAGAGAAGGGGCCGATGTCCAGAGTTGACAGAATCAAAGAAACTGGGCTTATCTTCTTAGATAGGGTTTGCCTTCTAAATGATTGAAAGCATCAACAGCTTCTTGAGGTGATGAAAATCGCTGTCTACGCATTTTTTGTTTGTCATTCGGGACCACAAAGAAGTTGTTAACCGAAAAATGAGATAAATACTTCAAATAATAAATGGTTTGACGTGCTGTGTGAGAGGTGGCATTGGCATTATGAAGAATGATGCGACGTTTTGGGTTGTTTTTTCTGATTTCCTCGATGACTTCTGGTAAACAAATTGTTGTATACCTTTCAGCATTAACTGTTCTTCGATCCTGTAAAGGAATGGTTGCGGCATGTCCAGTACAAACGAAGAAACAAGCGATCATTTTCTTGGAAGTGCTTCGTGAACGAACAATTTCTGTAAGATTCGGTTCATCTTGTAGAACCTCAAAAGTGGATTGTTGCTTAGTTTCCGATTCCTACCAATATGTCCAAGTTGTAAAGGGGTTTAGCAGTTCCTTGGTCGAATTTTTTGAACATTTCGCTACTCCAATTAACACGAGCCATTTTTTGAACTTCGGTCAAATTATGCGGAATTCATCGGGAACAGATCTTTTTTACCACCAAATGTTCATGCAAAATCGAATGCACTACAGTCTTCGATATGCCTAAGGATGCCTCTATCTCACTGTAAGTCACATGCCGATCTTCTTCAATCATGTTGCGCACAGCATCGATGTTTTTTTGAATAGCAGGAATAGCAATTTTGTTCGGCCTTCACGAAATTCAGTTCAAATTCAAACCAATTGTAAACAGACTTTTCTGATGGCGCTTCATTACCAAAAGCTGAACGAAGCGATTCTATGCATTGCTGTTGAGTTAGTCCTTAGTAAAATTCTAAAAATCATCCAACGGAAACCTTCACGTGAAATTTCCATTTTTGTCCAAAATTTGTTTTTTTTAAACACTCACTGTAAACAAACTACTAAGTCAATTTCTAAGCTGCCAATGTTTTCACAATAACAAATGTCAAACTTTACGAAAATAGTAATGACACATCTCAACAGCGCCACCTAGTGGTCGTTTGCAAAAGCTTGAAAGGCTGCCTTCGTATTTTATTTATGATTTACTATTATGATATATCATCCTAACAACCTGATACACCGCAAAAGGTATTACATTTCCTCTGCAAGCAAATGCCCATAAATACAATAAATGACAATGTGTTGGTTATTTGTTTACTTAAAATATATGTAAAATGTATTTTTCACTATTTGTTTAACAACGCCAGCCAGTAACCCCTTTCAAATAATAGAACATAATTTTCAAATCAACTAAATAATCAACACCTACCCAACCAACTTTCCTCCTCAAGATCCTCCTATGCTCATAATTTAAAGCAAAATCAAAGTCTTCAACAATTTCTGGATGAGTTTAAAAATATGTTCAGCGAGCTTATTCAGCAAAACAGTATGCTTTTAAACATGCTGACTAAAGTTATTAACAAAGTAATTCAAGAATGGCTAAATCCCTACGGATTGCAGAATGGAACGCCATCGGAATGATACAAAAAAAAAACGAAATTGAAATGTTCCTAGAACTCCATACCATAGACATACTACTTGTGTCTGAATCATACTTCACTGACAGGTCTTTTACTAAAATTCCACACTACAATATTTCCCATACTCAACACCCCGAAGGAACTGCACACGGTGGCTCAGCAATAATTATTCGAAGTTGGAAGTTGCTCATCCGGAACAGCCAGCATATCAAACTAACTTCCTGCAAGTTAGAATAATTCAAGTCAATAAGCTTCCAATTCCAAATGTTGCAAGCATTTTTTGACTCCATGGGACAGAAATTCATAATAGGCGGAGATTTTAACGCCAAACATACGCACTGAGGCTCCCGCCTAACCATAACAAAAGGTAAGGAGTTGTACAAAGTATTAATAGATAGCAATTATAATTTTCTTTCTTCGGGAAGTCCAACTTCCTGGTCAACTGAACAGAACAAGATCCCTGGTCTCTTGGACATTTTTAATACCAAAGGACTTGGAACTAATTACCTGAATATTATATCTAATTATGACATAATGTCCGATCACTCTCCAATAATAGCGACCATAAGTACAACAATAATCTACAAAGAGCCCATCACCACAATCAACAATGAAAAAACTTACTGAGACTCATTTCAACATTATATTGAATAGCATATAAACATAAATGTAAGCCTAAAAACTGCAGCTGAAATTGAACAGCTACAAACCAAATTATAACTATTATAGAATCAGCATGTTGGAGTGCCACACCATAACCTACCAACAGTAAAATAAATAGCCCCAATATCCCTTACGAGATAATGGAAATAGTTAAAGAGAAAAGAACTGCAAGGGAAAGATGGCAGCGCACACATAATATAGAAGACAAACATAAATTTAACCAATTAACCAACAAGCCAATCGATCTCGAAAGTCAGAAAGGGCATCAAACGCCCAAAAACACATTTACCACCATTAAAGGACCAGGGAGGAAAGTGGGTAGGATCTAATAAGGAGAAAACAGATGCACACCATCAGGCGGAAGACTTCAAACCAAACTCTAATGTAATAAACCAAGAAATAGAAGATGAGCTACAAACCCCTTTGCAGATGATACTGCCGATACAAAAGTTCACTATTGCAGAAATAGAAAATGAAATAAAAATGCTAAGCACCAAAAATCTCCTGGTCAAGATCTAATAACACCAATCATTCTAAAGCAACTACCCGAACAAGGCACTAAATTCCTGATGATGCGTTTAACGAAATTCTAAGGTTAACATACTGCCCACTACAATTCAAATTCGTTCAGACAATACTAATCCCCAAACCTGGAAAACCTCCCAATGACATCCAATCGTACCAACCTATCAGCCTCCTCTCAGTAATATCAGAGCTGCTGGAAAAATTACTTCTAAAGCGAATAAATGAAAACTCGCTGAAAGATTAATGGTTACCCAACCACCAATTCGGTTTTCGACATTATCATTCAACAATCCGTCAATCCCACCATAAAACAAATTGCATATAAACTGCAATTCAAAGTAAACTATTCTGTTCTGCTGTGATGTTAGACAAGCGTTCGATAGAGTCTGGCATAGAGGGCTGCTATATAAAGTAAAGAAAACAATACCGTACGAGTTTTACTTCATATTTAATTCGTACCTCACTAATAGAAGCTTCCAAACTATGATTGGTAACGATCTATCTTAGATTGAACAAATAAAGGCAGGTGTACCCCAGGGCAGCGACCTAGGTCCAATTTTGTACTTACTCTTTACCTCTGACCTGCCAACCTCCAACGACACCATGATAAGCACATTCGCCGATGATACTTGTAATAAAGATCCGAATACCGCATCTGCGATGCTTCAAGCTCACCTAAATAAACTTGAAATGTGGTTGGATAAATGGAGAATAAAGGTTAACGAAGACAAATCAGCACACATCACATTTAGAGCAAAACGTCCAACATATCCGCCGGTCACTCTCAACAATACCCCATTCCATAATCAAAAGAAGTGAAGTAGGTACCTGGAACACCATCTCGACAGGCGCTTAACCTGGAAAATGCATATTAGCAAGAAGCGTAAAGAAATGGATATTAAAATTAAAAAACTATATTGGCTTTTTAGAAGAAAGTCTCCCTTAACGCTAGAGAATAAAACTCTACCTTATAAAACCATAATCCACCCAATATGGACATATGGATGCCAGCTATGGGGATGTGCCAGAAATTTTAATCTCGATGTTATACAACGCTTCCAGTCGAAAACCCTACGAAATATGACAAATGCACCATGGTATGTTACAAATCTCACCATACATGCCGATCTAAACATTCCATATGTGATAGATGTCATCAAAGAGTACGCTATAAAACACCAAAACACCCTAGAAAGTCATCTAAACGAAACTATGGAACTACTGACAGCAGATCCACCCAACAGACGACTTCAGATGAAATGCCACAGGATCTGACGAATTAAACATGGAAGGACACCAATGGGAGCCCTCTCCAATAAAGTCCTGAACTCAAATGCATACTCACCTAAAATTAGCTCATAGAATGTAACATATTCTGATTGCTAATAAATTAATCACAACAAAAAAAACTATTTGCTTAATACCGCAAAAAGCGTCTTATTTTTGTAGTTTCGGCCCTTATTAAAATAATTGAAAACCTTTGATGCCAAATCGCGTGTTTAAAATATTGTTTCTTTTATCTTCTCTAGTTTCAGGATATTCAGGAGTAGTGGTTTTGTTTTACTGTAGTTTTTTATATGAATTCTTCTTAGTTTAGTTTTAATAAATTTGCACTGGATAGGATTTTAAATCAGAAGTTTCACAGTAAGCTAAATTAGTAAAATTTTAAACTTTAGATTAAATCTGTTCTTTTCATGTTCAACTTTCGTCTTAATAACGAAAAAGTACTAGCGAGGGCTAACACAAACCTTTCACGATATTAAAATTCATAAAACATTTATTAAAAGCTCAACTTCAGAGGAAAATAATTTTTGACAAATTCCTTGCATGCATTTTCAACATCATCTTATCAATTTACGTTAGTAATAATTAGAAATTTGAAATTAAGTACGCAGGTAAAACATCCACCAAGCAGTAAAAACGACCTTTTTAAATATAAGTATTAATAATACTCCTAGAATTTAATTGCTTTACATGCAGCAGAAATATAACCTAACTAATCAACTTTGCTCCGGGTGCAATTTATATAAAATTCTAAGGGATATTTTCTGTAAAATTTAAGGAATAAATAATTTTTAAAACTTTTAGAAATAGGGAATACACTACTGTTAGTATTTAATTTAAACGTGTTATTACCGTTTACAATTTTGCGGACAATCAACAATTTGTAATAACTAATAATCAGTAAGTGCTGTGATTGTCTTGCAACCGATTCATACTATCCTACAGTATTACTACAACTCGTACTTTTAGTACTACCTTTTACGTAGGTCCTAGTAGATAAAAATGAGGAGTATCCTTGGAAAACGTTGATAGTACCATAAGTTTCTAAAAAAATGGTAAATCTCTTTGTTACTCGATTTCTGCAGGTTCGAGAAACAGATTACTGCAAGTTTTTCTATTATTACCGATAAACGATAACGCGATCGATACTGGTTGAATTTTACTAAAAACGACGTGTTAGAATATATAGAAACGTGGAACGACCAAACTGGAAAAGCGAATTACATTTTAACATCAATCGGGAAAATTATATATTCAATTTGACTTTATACAAGTACACTTCAAATTTACTCTGTGATCTTGAAATTTAATTTATTTTTTTCAATGTGGAAATACTGAACCATCGTGGAAACATATTTGTAACTTCGTCCCGCCCATAAACGACTGCACTCGACCAAAGATGATTGTTTAGTTTTTATTTTAACCATGTATTGTACAATTCAGTTTTATGTTTTGTGCTGGATTTTCTTTATATATTCCTTCCGAAAACTAAATTTGTTTTGCAATATTGATTCACAATGTGATTTGACCATTCATAATCAGTTCAAAGATTTCCTGCAACTATGTATAAAGTGTTATCACTAGAGTTCAGTAGTATATGCATTTGCATATAGTTTAGCTTCAGTCTAGAACATTCGGGCGCGGCCGTTAGGGCGCCGCCGTTAGGGCGCGGGCCGTTAGGGCGCGGGCCGTTAGGGCGCGGGCCGTTAGGACGCAGAGACACTAGGGCCCGAGCCATTAGGGCGCGGGACACTAGGGCGCGAGACTCGGTGTTATAATTTTGTTACTCACCTGTATTTATAATATTTATAATAACCATAACCATTTGATTTACGTATCAATAAATTCTTTTATTTGGACTAACTATACAATATACAACCATACAGGACAATACCTGATAAAGTAGTAATATTTTTATTTACATTTATAAAATATATTTAAAACAAATTACCATGTCATATCAAAAATTCAAATTTTTATCTTTTTACAAAACTAATAATTAGTCTACGCGAATACGTATTTCGCTGTTTAATAAATATAATTAGGGGGTTAGTGATTCTGACCATTACATTTATTCAAACTGTTTTCAGATCGGATAGCACTGCGGGGGAAGAAAATTTTAATAAATCTACAATAAAACGTTGAATAACCTATTAACAATTATTAAGATAAATAGGAAAGATTTAATAAATCAAACATAATTTTCTGCATTACATACAAATCTGTAGGCAAATATTTCATTTTTAAAACCACAGGTAACCCAAATGATACCTATTATTAAAATTATTTTAAAAACAAGAAGGAAAGAAAAGGAAGATCGGTTCTCTTGGGTGATTTTACTTTTTACTTCTATTTGAATTCTGTAACATCATACACTTTTGAAGATACTGGATGATGTATGTTAAGTTGCATATTCAAAAAAATTCAAGGGCCAATTGAGAAATTTTTCGTCACTCCTTACAAGCCTTAATGACTAACTTTTAGTCTGACAAATTTAACACAGATGTCGCGCCCTAGTGTGGCGCGCTCTACCGGTCCGCGCCCTAATGTCCACGCGCCCTAACGGTCCGCGCCCTAATGTCCACGCACCCCGAATGTCCGGCTCCGAGTTTAGCTTGTATGCAGAGCTATGATTTTTGAGATGTATCCGAATTAGGTGATAGAAAATCCATTTCTAAAAATTTTATTTCGCATGTTTATTCATATTTCAAGGAAGCGCTGCATATTTGCATATACGTGAATATTTAATTGAATTCAAGCATACATAATGCATAAATTCAAACTTTTTACTAAAACCTACTCAAAAACATACATTTTTCTTATCTCAATTTTTTTTCTGTGAAATCTGTGAAACATCTGTTATACCCGGATTTTATGGCGGTTACTATTCAAAGAATATTTTAGGCAGTTGTTGCAAAGATACTAGAGGGTTTATTCTAATTTGGAAATTTTGAAAGTACTTAAGCGGCACCTATGCAACCTTCTATCTTCTCACTTTGGTTTACCCCTACAAATTCAAGAAAATTGTTCTGTTCCAGAACTATTAGCATTTAATTTCAGTTAATCTTTAGTTATTGTCAACTGGTACAATAGTATAATTTACCTTCCGATATCGTTGTGAAGATAATGTTTATTGACTTATGTAAACAGTTAATTTAAAAAATTTTTATTTTCCAAGTATTATTTATTTTTGAAAAACTGAATTTTAAAATATGTAATTAATTTTGTATTTTCTTTTTGTAATCTTGTAACATATTTAGTCCATTTTATGGTCCATATAGATTACATACTTTAAGGTTTTTTATTGTATATTTTTCCGATTTCTAATTATTACATTTAGAAAGACTTTGTGCTTGCTATGTATTCAAAAGTACTCGAGATCAGTTAAATATTATATTTACTGATTATCAGCTACTTTTATTGCAACATTAGCTGCCTCTACAAAAGTTAGTTTCTTGGTTTCTTTTTAATATAATCACCAAAAGATTGATTGTAACTACAATAAACTTATCTCTCATATACGCATTTCCAAATTTATATTTGAAATTGCTACTTGTTGACATATCCCTCGCTTTCTAAGTAAAACGTGAATTATAGCTTGGGTTCGGTTCTCCAGCATTACCACGCGGAGTTTAAAATTCTTGCGATGCAACCCAGTACACAGAATTCCGCAATCCAGTTGGCAACCGTGTGATCTAATGCCAGAAACCCTCTCGTTCAAATTTTATGTTAAATATATGTGCCCTGTACTTTATACGTTAACGCTGAGGAGCAACACGTGGCAGAGAATAGGCGGGTGCCCAGTAAGGAACCAAAAGCTGTTAAGAAACATTACATCCTGTCGTAACACTAGCGAGGTTATTTGTCTTCATTACGTGAGTCCGTGAAGTTGGCGAAACAACATTGGGCGAAAATTCTGAAATAGATGTAAACATTTTACGCCCAATTTTCGCCAATTTGCGCCCAAAAAATAAATGTAGTATTTTAAATCTTTGGAAGTTATTAGGAAAAAACTGTACGTTAGCAAAACAATTTACAAATATTAAATTTTTTCGTTGAAAATACTAAGTGTTTCGCCAACTACACGGTGGTTTTAATAGCGCAAGTGGACGCAAAACATTTACCTACAACAAAATTTAAAAATCCGAAATTGTTTCGCTAACTTCATGCCTACAACACCAATTATCGTAATTTTTTTGTTAATAACTTGGGGACAAATTAAAATTTGAACTTGGTATTAAGGGCGATAATAGGATGCAAATTATTTACAAAAAAGTAATTTCAACATCCGAAATTGTTCGCTAACTTCACGCTTGCAACACTAATTAATCTAATTTATTTTGTTAATAACTCGGTTACAACTTTGAATTTGGTTCTAAAGGCGCAAATGGTCGCAAATAGGGCGCATAATATTTACGAAGAACTAATTTACAAAATCACAAATTGTTTTGACAATTTCACGCTTACAACACTAATTATTGTAATTTTTTCTGTTAATAACTCGGTTACAAATTAGAATTTGAACTTGGTTTTAACGGTGCAAATAGAGCGCAAACTATTTACAAAATAGTAATTTACAAAATCCGAAATTGTTTCCACAATTTCACGCTTGCAACACTAATTATCCTAAATTTTTTGTTAATAACTCGGTTACAATTAAACTTTGAACTTGGTTTTAAAGGTGCAAATGGTCGCAAATAGGGCGCAAAATATTTATGAAAAAGTAATTTACAAAATCTGCAATTGTTTCGCCAACTTCACGCTTGCAACACTAATTATCCTAATTTTTTTGTTAATAACTGGGTTACAAATTAAACTTTGAACTTGGTTTTAACGGCGCAGATGGTCGCAAATAGGGCACAAAATATTTACTAAGATATAATTGACAAAATCCGAAATTGTTACGCCAACTTGAAGTTTGCACCACTAAATAACTTAATTTTTTTGTTAATACCTCGGTTACAAAATAAACTTTGAACTTGAACTTCGTTTCAACGGCGCAAATGGTCGTAAATAGACCGCAAAATACTTCACGCTTGCGACACTAATTATCCGAGTTTTTTTGTTAATAACTGGGTTACAAATTAAACATTGAACTTGGTTTTAACTCCGCAAATGGTCGCAAATAGGGCATAAAATATTTCCAAAAAATAATTTATAAAATCCGAAATTGTTACGCCAACTTCACCTTTGCAACACCAATTATCCTAATTTTTTTTGTTAATAACTCTGTTACAATTAAACTTTGAACTTGGTTTTAAAGGCGCTAATTGTCGCAAATAGGGCGCATAATATTTACAAAAAAGTAATTTATAAAATCCGAAATTGTTTCCCCAACTTCACACTCGCAACACTAATTATCCTAACTTTTTTTGTTAATAACTCTGTTACAATTAAACTTTGAACTTGGTTTTAAAGGCGCTAATTGTCGCAAATAGGGCGCATAATATTTACAAAAAAGTAATTTATAAAATCCGAAATTGTTTCCCCAACTTCACACTCGAACACTAATCATCCTAACTTTTTTTGTTAATAACTCTGTTACAATTAAACTTTGAACTTGGTTTTAAAGGCTTTAATGGTCGCAAATAGGGAGAAAAATATTTACAAAAAAGTAATTTACAAAGTCCGAAATTTCTTCGCCAACTTCACGTTTGCGACACTAATTATCCTTGTTTGTTTTGTTAATAACTCTGTTACAATTAAACTTTTAACTTGGTTTTAAAGGCGCTAATGTTCGCAAATAGGGCGCAAAATATTTACGAAAAAGTATTTTACAAAATCCGAAATTGTTTCGCCAACTTCACACTTGCGACACTAATTATCCTAATTTTTTGTTATCAAGTCGCTTACAAATTAGAATTTGAACTTTGTTTTAACGGCACAAATGGTCGCAAATAGGGCGTAAAATATTTACAAAAAAGTAATTTACAAAATCCGAAATTGTTTCGCCAACTTCACACTTGCAACACTAATTATCCTAATTTGTTTTGTTAATAACTCTGTTACAATTAAATTTTGAACTTGGTTTTAAAGGCGCTAATGGTCGCACATAGGGCGCAAAATATTTAAGAAAAAGTATTTTACAAAATCCGAAATTGCTTCGCCAACTTCACACTTGCGACAGTAATTATCCTAATTTTTTGTTAATAACTCGCTTAGAAATTAGCATTTGAACTTGGTTTTAACAGCAAAAATGAGCGCAAATAGGGCGCAAAATATATACAAAAAAATAATTTACAAAATTCGAAATAAATAGTTAAGCCAACATCATGCTTGCAACACTAATTATCCTAATTTTTTGTTAATACCTTGCTTACAAATTAAAAGTTGAACATAGTTTTCAAGGTGCAAACGGTGGCAAATAGGACGCAAAATATTTACAAGAAATAATTTACAAAATACGAAATTGCTTTGCCAACTTCATTATTGCGGCACTAATTATCCTAATTTTTTGTTAATAACTCGCTTGTAAATTAGAATTTGAACTTGGTTTTAACGGCGAAAATATCCAGAAATGCCGTAAAACATTTATATACAAATTTTAAAAATTCTCCTTTTATTTCGTTAGTGTGAAGTTGGCGAAACATTTAGTTTTTTCATTATAACTTGGTAACGAATGAAAATTTGAAATTGGCTTTGATGGCGGAAAGATGGCGGAAATTGGATGCAGAACGTCCATAAATGAAAGAATTTAATATTTAGAAATTGTTTCGCTAGCGTGAAGTTGGCGAAACATTTAGTGTTTTCTTAATAACTCGCAAACGATTTAAAATGCGACATATATTTTTAGGGCGCAAATTCGGCGCAAAATATTGACATCTATTTCAAAATGTGCGCCCAATGTTGTTTCGCCAACGGTTCGGAGCTCATTGCGTGTCTAAATTTGTATCTTACAGCAAAATAAAATTAGGTTCTAATAGAATATTCTTTGGAACTAAATTTGTTTGTGTCAAGTCCACATTTCTCTTATTTATAGTAATTTCGTAAGAAGTTTGTATCCTCATAACGAAATTGTGAGGTTTTACTGCCTTTATACATTTAGTTTAACAGAAACAAAGAACATTTAACCACTGTGTCATATATAAACTGAGTGAAATACTACAATAGTTATTACATGAGATGCTGTATTTGAAGTTGCTGTTTTTGAACAACCAAGGAAAGCGAAATAACATTAAAACCATTCCTCGTATAAACAAATCACTCGATGCGTAATGGCGCCGCGACGCCCAGCGATGCAAAAAATGTTAAAGAAGCAATTCTGTCCCCTTCTGTGGTTGCACATTATAAGTTTTCTGTTTTGTTTATTCTGATAAATAACTTTATAATTCTACCATGCGATGTTTGTGACACTAGTTCCGATTTTTAATATTTCAATCAATAATTTGCACTACAGATATGAAATAATAATTCACAGTAGAAATATCTTAATTTCTTAAAATATTTAGACAATACATTTATATATATCCGGCAGTTTAATCAACAATATGAAGTTTATGCGCATCATAAACATTAATTTATATTTAGAATTTAAACAAAAAGCAGTTGGGTGCAGTCCGGCCTGTAAGATTCTGCGGATTGTTTATTGGCAGCGTAGATAGCGGATATTTTATCCATTTTCATTTAGACAAAGGTAAATATTTGCTCCAAATGACGCCTTTAGTCATTTTACAAATCGAATTAACGGGTTGGGTTCTTTCCTACGCAACTCAGCTGCTTCCCAGTCTAATCCTTATCACACGAATTTCTCTTGTCATTCTAAGCTAGCACCGTGTATCTTGCTGGTTTTAATCCAACAAAGGCAGTAGGAAGAAACAGACAAAACCAGATTAGAGTTGGATTTACTGTACCGAATAGTTGGAGAACGGCAGATTGATTTTAAGTCGTTGGTGGTGATGTTCCAGGATTCAAATTTAGCTGCGTTTGCACTTTAGGATTAGCGCAAGAACAACCTTGTTAACTGGATGAAAAACGAGAACAAGGGCGGACTTGATAAACCTTCATTCTTAGTCATTATTTTGATTGTTAATGGCATAGAAAAAGGGTTGCTTTAAAGTTTCGCTAGTTAAATGTCAAAGAATTATTCACATAATACCTACTATGACAAGGATAAAAGCGTGGAATAAACACAATAGGTGCTGGAGATAATGAGATGCAAGCACTTGACCTACAAAATGATTGGATTGTTTTCCCCTTTAAAGAATCACGCTGGAGAAGCGCTCATGCAATTTTGCAAAAGTTTTATAAAATGTAATAGACTTGATTTACATATTGAGTTAATGTAACAATATTGTCCTAAAACTGGAACGGAAAAATATATACGAGGGCTGTTTTTCTTCTGCCGAGCCTAGTAAAGTAATACACAATTTATTGACAAAATAAATTTATTTATAACTCCCCTCCACAGCATATTTGCAACCCTGAAAACCTATCTTCAAAATATTATCTCCAATTTTCCCGCGTTAGGATATTTACTTCATTTGTAAATGCGTCAAGCGCTCCTTCGGCCAATATAAAATGTAAACCCCGCGACTTATTTCTTACAGGCGGAAATAAAAAGAAATCAGTAGGTGCTAGGTCTGGACTATAAGGCGAATGACCCATTATTTCAATGTTTTAGGCATTCAAATACTCGGTTGTTCGAGCAGCAGTGTACGCCCGAGCGTTATCTTAATGCAAAATGATCCTTCCTCTTGGGCCTTTTTCGCGAACATTTTGGAGAACTTTAGATAAACAAACTGTAGTGTACCATTCAGCATTAACAGTACGACGATCCTCCAGTGCTGCAGTAGAAACATGTCCAGTAATTCAAAAACATGTGGCGACCATCTTCTGTTGTGGCTTCTTTCACGAACCACTTTTGTTGGAGCCGATTCGTTCTTAAAGACCCAAAATGCCGACTGTTGCTTTCTGCCTGGATCATAGCACTACGAGGGAGTATTGATAAGTACTTAGTCTGCCATATAAAACGCCACAATATTTCAAAACAAAATTTTATTAATTCAACATAATCTCCTTTAAGACTTATACATTTAGCAGAACGTTCATAAAGTAATTCTAAACCATTAAAAAAAATATTTGTGTTGGTCTGCAAACCACTCCCCAACGGCACATATTGCTTTGTCATTTGTCGAAAATGTTTTACCTTTCAATGTTTTTTGAGTTTTAGGAACAAATAATAGTCTGACGGTGCTAAATCCGGAGAATAGGGTGGGTGGTCAACCAACTCAAAACCAATTTAATCAATTTTCTGCAATTCAATCAACGACTTGTGAGCAGGAGCGTTGCCTTGCAGAAAGAGCACAACTCTGGCAAGTTTTCCGCGGCGTTTTTCCACAATTTTTTTACGTAATTTAGTTTGCAACTCGATATAATATGCTCCCGTGATAGTTCTACCCCGTTCCAAATAATCTATCAGAATTATCACATCTGTGTCCCAGAAAACTGAAGCAAGAACCTTGCCAGTAGATTTTTGAACACGAAATGTTTTGGGTCGTGGAGAACCAACATGCTTCCAGTGTTTGGATTGCTCTTTAGTCTCTGGGGCATGGCAATGGATCCACATTTCGTCCATAGTAACCAGCTGATCCAAAATTTTAAAAAAATCTTCGGCAAACCGGCCGCAGATTTCCTTTGACGCTGTCAATCGAACGCGCTTCTGATCAACGTTGAAGCATCTTGGAATCCATTTGGCCGCAAGCTTTATCATACGCACGTCGTGATGAATGATGACACATACGTTCATAGGAAATGTGCAATACTTCTGCAATATTCTTAATCCCAATAAGTCGATTTTCTAAAATCATATCATGGACAGAATCAATGTTTTCCGGAGTGGTCACAGATACTGGTCTTCCAGGGCGGTGCTCATCTTTCACATCTGATCTTCCTCTTTTATATTCCACATCCCAGTTTTTAATAGTGGCGTATGAAGGACACTCATCACCTAAGGTTTTTACTATATCAGCAAAAACAGACCGAAACTCGATTTTTCAAATTCTATCTTCTTCTCAGACAGCCCCTAGTATACCCATCTGTAATGATGTTCTACACCAAATGAGACGATCCATTGTCAAAGCGATCCAGTGTAGATCTGCACCATGCCACACGGTTTTCTTTTTGAACTGGAGTCAAATTGTGGTGAATCCAACGGGCACAAAGCTTACGTACCATCAAATACTTGTATAAAATGGTATCAATAGCTTTCTCACCAATCTTTAAAGTTGGTTGAATACTCCTAGCAGTAACATGCCGGTCCCCTTCAATCATGGTTCTTACAAGAAACAAGACCAATATTATTTTCGTTATTTGCTGTTTTTGACTTTGGAGCTCGAAAGTTGTCATTTAAGAATAGTGGAGTACGTTGAAATTCCACGCATTTTGGCAAGCAAAATTTGTTTCAAATATCGCAGCCTGCTAGATAGGCTTCATGGAAAGAGAACAGCCTTTGTAATTTACGCTACTAATAAACAAGGTTAATGGGGAGGAAACCCCAACCTTTGGGGTATATGTTCCGGTGATTAAACTAAACAAAATGATTCTATAAACACGGGTCTGATCCTCATGCGGTACAGAGATATTTACTAAAGTGATTTTCTTGTGTCCACTTTTGTTTGTTAATTTTAGCCATCTTCAAAGACATTAATCGAGGGGATTGAAGCCTGTTTACCTAACTGTCTAATTCTGTGGACCCCCACGGCCAATGTAACAGTTTGAAAATAATTATTCATACGATTTCACTCATTACCACTAAAATAAGCAAGGGCTCCATTATGTTGCCAGTACTTGTTTTTCCTTATATTCAATGGTACATCTTCCAGTAGATCTGTCTTGGAATTTTCTAAAGTAACTCTGAACTTCTTTCTACCGTTAGGCGACCATTTAGCACAACTGGGTCAAGCAACTGATTATTAATTCTATCACACCACCAGTTAATGCTGAATCAATGCTGAAAGTTACTTTCGACTGATTTTCGCTGACCAGCGATGTTCGTTGTGACACTCATTTAGATGTCTGTAAAGCCTACGACTTTAGTTTTTCCAATTATTGCAAAACTGCATCCCCAAAGCATTATCACCATATCGAAGACACTGGATGCGCAGAATATGAAAAGGTTTTAAGCCACTGCTATGAACAGTCACACCTCCATTTGGTCAGTTTGGAGATGGGCGGCAATGCGGTTTGTATTTACACCTGGGCTACGCTGTACGATGTTAAGAATGTTTTCTTTTACCGACACATCAGGACCAGCTTGTATTTTAGATGCGATTCTGGCACTGGAAAACATTCCAGTTTTACCTGCATTAATGAAGACTCTCTGCAATACATTTCTCTCCGGAAGTCTTCTGTTAGAATAGCAATGTTGATATTCTGCTACTTGTTACGGGACTAAAGAGCTTTATCGTCGAGCTGCAACAGGACAGATGGAAAACGCCCTAGGTCAGAGGAGTAGGGGTGGTTCACGGAAACCGCTTGCAGGAGGAAAATCTTCCTAGTTGTGTACACGGTATGTCAAAATTAACAAAAGCCACATTCCAAATCATAGCAAATTGCCAGTTCTCGTGAAAGGCCAAGAAGCCAGTAGCTTACGGGAATCGGACTCACCTTTATTGTACCTCCTCCTATATATAAAGCTTGCAGAGTTCATGTACACAAAGATAAAAATCACACAAAAATAAAAGATATGGTATATTTCAAGACAAATATAATTATATTTCTTTTAAATTACTGATACATCATACAAAAAAATATAACGATTACATTGGAAATGGTAATATTTATGGTTAATTAATACAAGGGTAATTGAACGTTCAAACCGAGGCTCGGCGTCCCTGCCTTACAGCATTTAATTTCTTAAAACAAGTCTACGCAGCCAGTGGCGTCTGAGTTTACAAAATAAAATACAATTTATGATTACTCTTTACTGTTAACAGAAAAAATGAAAATGATAATTGGCGACTGAAAGTCGGTTTTGTCGCATCAGAAAAAGGTTCAACACCTGAAACTGGCGAATGAAACTCGAAACAAACTTTCACGACACAATTAACAATTTTTTCTATTTTAGTTTTGTTCAGTAGGGAGTAGAGAGAGGCACAACTAGGGTGTTCCTGAAATCTTCGGGCAGCAGGACAAATTCGATGGCACGCCTATGAAGACTGGCTCGAATGGAGACAACGCCACGGGCCGGGACTCATTAACGACGTGGAAAACGGGAGCTTAGGATACCCAACTCTCCGCCACAGTACGGGGTGGTCACTGGTAACTGCCGAGACGACGGAAACGGGGTTTGGAAGCTTTATTCCGACACAAGTCGAAAGAACAATTCCACTAAATTGTCTTTGCAAAAAGCTGACACTCTGCTAATATTTTTAATCCGACACAAGTCGGAGATTCTTTTACCTACGGTAAAAAGCGAAACTATAACTCAGTTAGCAGAAGAGCTGCTACTCAACCCGGTATCTCAAATAGAAAGCACGTCAGTTCACTCCCAAGGCCTAGCGTCTACTCTTTCCCTTAATTTATCAACGGTCCCCGAGATGGTATACAGTGACCGAGCCGAGTAAAGGTGGAAAATCGTCTGAAGAGAAAACGCAACGCAAATCTCAATATGCAGCGGCAGAAATATTTCATCATATTGCGAAATATGGTGCAAGAATTCTAGAACAATTTAACACGTAAATTCCCAGAAAACGTCCGGAGCCAAGCGCGCAGACAAAGCATTAATTTCATCTCTCAATGATAACAACAGGTTCACAAAACTATATTCGGGAAATAACAATATAGTAATCGGCTACAGAGCAGCAATTAAAGGATGACTTTAATTCAGATAAAATGGCAATGTCAAATGAACATAACAAACTGTACGATTAGTGCTCCCGTTGCAATACCAATAAATGGAAACAATATCTGGACATTCTCGATGAGTAAATGGGGCAGGCATTTTAAATTATATAATATTTTGCTAAGGGACTTTAACACGCAAATATCAAATTAAATCGGACAATTACTAAACAAGTACTATTTAGCATACAGTGATCGGATGTATCGCGATATTACTATCGTATTAGTATCGATTACCGCATAGCGATACATTTAAAAAAGTATCGAGTATCGACATCGCGATACTTTTTTAATTATCAATTAACGCGGATTTGCGATACTTTAGCGATTATTTTTTCTGGTACACACTAGATAATCAAACCAAATATATAATTCCAGTTCCTGAACCTGTAAATATGTTTAGGAATACTAGCTAGGAATGTAAGTATTGGGTAAAAACGTGAAACGTCGAGGCTGCTTGTTAAGCCGTTTCTCCTTTGCAAATAGAGAGGATGAACACTAACAATACTCAATGCTTTATCCTACCGTCGAGTTTCATAAAATATTTTAATCTTTAACAGTTGTCCTTTAAGCATCGGCCCTTAAAGATTTTTGTGGTTCAGGCTTTATGGACATAAAAGAACTATTCCTTAAATATAATACGACTCTTCCTTCAAATGCTTCGGTTGAAAGACTGTTTAGTGCGGCTAATGCGTGTTGAGGAATAAATGAAACGGACTGACCGATAATAATTTCAAAATGCAGCTGCTTTTAAAAGCGAATATAGCTTATCTGAAACTTTTATTGTTTTATTGTTCCATTTAATAATACGTATTAACTATGAAGCACCTGTTCAAAAATTTAAACATTTTTTATTTTTTATTCTCTGATCCCCAACGGAAAGATATCGCTAAAAGTATAGTTATACTTTTTTAAGAATCGACTATTGGTATCGCGATATTTTCTGAAAAAGGAATCCAGTATCGATATCGCTTTACTTTTAGATAAAGTATCGGTATCGTTATCGCGAAACTTTTAAAAAGTATCGTTCTCACTACAGTTATCATGGCATATTTAAAATGAAGTAACAACCAATACAACTTAAGTGATCATGTCAATACGATATCTGGTACATTAAAAAGCACTGTTGCTGTTATAAATACCTAGATAGGAACAACTCATAATTAGGGGGTACAATAAGCTAAGAGCTTGAGTGCATAGAGATACTTGTTAATTCGCGTCCTAGATCTCGCCCAATCAAAACAAACAAACAACACGAACAAGAAAAGCTATACTAGGTAAGGACTTGGATATCCCTCTAACATGTGAGAATCGTACCTATGTTTAAATAATTTTTTCGTCTATTTTAATCACTAGAACCAATTATTAGGATTTCTTCCCAAAGAACGCTGTATGAAGCAAACAGATTAAATTATTATAAACAACTTTAGGTCAAAGGAAGAAAATCATATTGTACATTGGCAGATGGTTAGGCTAATATTTATTAAGCTTACCTGAGCAGGCGGCCTATATAAATAACTGAGTTTGATTATTCTCAATATAACATTTGTGTTTGTATTAAGTAGGCCATAGAAAACAAACCATGCGTCTTTGATTAAGTCAAGGTATAATTATTATTGTCTGATTACTAACAAATTATAAAACTGAATTTAGTCTCTACAATTAGCTCAACTGTACAACACAAAATTTGTATGATTGAGTTTTATTGCCGGAATAGTGCTTGGATTTAGGCAGTGCGGCTTGGTATTGGTGAGATACGTCAACAGCTTCTAAAATAGCTTGCTTCTATGCTGAAAGTCCTCTAAATTTATTAACGTCATGACATTACTTAAATTTGGAAGTGACAAACAGGCAATTTATAATGAAACATCCATCGAACGTGTAAGGACAATGAACCAACTACATTTTTCAGAAAACTTTCACAAAGGTTGGAGTTGTCTTCCAACAACAAAGTATAGTTTTTTAACCATTATTACGTCAGAACAAAACAAGTTCAATGAGAATGTTGAATGGTGGTAATCCTTATGGATTTCTCCAAGCGCATTTACGTCCAGTGAAAAACGATTGACCGGCCCGATATTTGTAAAAAAATCTGTTATTTTGTAGAAACAGGACTCATACATTGAAGGATTTTGTAACCAGCTGTATGACCATGAAAAATTACTTGGCTGCTTTCAACAAAATGGTACCACACAGTTAGAGAAACATTGTATTATGTCCCTTGACTATACTTCAATGAGTAAAGGTATAAGGATTATAAGTTCTCTAAATACCACTACCTTGAACTTTTTATGTTTTCATGTGTAAAAAATTCAAAAATATATTTAATGCACACATGAACTGAAAGCCAATAACACGCAATAGTTACTGCAGAATGTTTTGGATAATATGAAAATGTGTAAATATGTGTTTGAAAGAATGCCATTTTCAACAACGTTTGTAGTTTGTAGTAACCGACGTCGAAAATAATCATCGAATAGTAGTAATAGCAATAGTTATTAAGCTGTATGAAGTTTCATATCGTACACAAAGTTCCATCCTGTACGAAGTTGTGGAATGGCGGTTTCAAGCTGGAACGGCTAGGTAAAATATAGCAACAAAAACATGTCGAAACGCCGGTGAATCCAGTGAGCGTATCACCTGGCTTAAAACGGAATATTGTATGTGGCTGATACGTGATAAAAGCCTGAATCAACAGGAGCGTTGACTCTGGAACAATGCCTGATCGTTTCTACGCTGTCACATTCTGTGACAAAGTCGCAGGATTTCGTCACGGTGATCTAACCGGAACTTTCTGGTTGGATCTATGGCAGAAAAATCATCATGTGGTCTAAATGAAGATGTACCTAATGATTATAAAAAAATATTTACTGCTGATTTAGTTGATTTCGCTATCACTTACAGTTTGCTTATTTAAAACGCTTACAGACTTCTGTATTTTGCGCTTCTATTTGTTAAACATAAGAACATAATCTTGTGCTATTGAATCGAACATATGAGCTTGTTCAAATTATATTTCGAAGGTTTGCTGTCATTGCTATCTAAACAAATTATGATACTATTATTGGCAAATTACGTGTGCTCTCCAAGCAAATGCTTCTGGGTTACGTGTTACCATTAGATATTTCTTGATAGTTTGGTCTGGTTTTCTGGCTCGCAAATGTGTCTTGTTTTCGAAGTTCAATAAAAAATTACTATATTATTCGGTAATTGTCCTGTCTAGTTCTTAGATTTTTTAAATTTATTTATATATTATTTATTGCCCAACTATTGAACATCACCAAAGGACTATTGTAAAAAGGTTTCAGAAGCAATTTACACATATAATAAATACTTAGTTCTGTAGTAATAGACTGCAAATTATCGTTAGCTACCGAGTGCGAAGAGATAACTATATTATCAATTTCCAATTAAACGGAACATTCACTGATTCATTTTGCCTTCCTCTGAATGCTTCGCCTCTCGAGAGAGTATATGACCCACTGCCCGACGCGGTTCGGAAGCGTTGAAAATGCACGTTTGATCTCCTGAGAATTAACAGAAATGAGAGAAATAGCTCGGTAATTTTAAAATGATTTCAGTGAGAAGACAGACGGCTGCGTATGAAACTAATGTTTTTTGGCCTAGGACCAAACCCAGGTTCTTTAGAGTAGCAGCTAAACGTGCTAATGCTCCACAGAGACAAAATTTAATCAATTGTTGATAACCCATAAAGGCTGCTTTAGAAAGAAATAGGGAAAGTTGTTAAGGGCTATAATGCAAGATTTCTAAATACTTAGAACATATACTTTTTTATTATTAAATATGGATTTAGATCTACTTAGTATTAATTACTTGAAAATAGTAAAGCAGGTTTACAAAATAAAGAATATATGTATGTAGAATATAACCCTTCACAATTTTGTAAAGTTTAATATTGGCATCTCAATGGTAACATATATAACATTGGCACAACAGAAAGCGGTATATTTGTTTAAAAATAAAGTAGTTGGCTATGATTGAAACAAAATATAACTATACTAATAGCTACCTGCAACTGACAATTTACAGTACAATTTTAATTATGATAACATAAAATAAACTATTTACAAACTACAAAGTGATTTTTTAAAAAGTCAATTGCAGCAAGCCTAGAAAAAAAGCTATTCCGTCTGCAGTCAGCTGTAATGAGCTTTGAATGACATTTACCTGTATGTCAAATTGTGTGACAGTTCAGGTAGTTAAAAATTTTGGCCCAACAAAATGTGAAAATGAACAAGTATTTAGTTGCAACTGATTTGTAATTTATTAAGGTAAGTAAATTACAGGTTTTTCGTCAAGATTTCTTTCTTTCTGTTACAATTTTCATATTGTCAGATTCTAAAGCTTAATATAGACGGGACAATCCATAGGCTACTGCAATTGACTTTTTAAAAAATCACTTTGTACTATTTAATTATAACTTTAAAAAAAGTTGAAATATATACATTTTGTTCAATATGTTTGAAATACAACACGGTGTTAGCTTCTTAAAAGCAATTAAATGTTTTTCCTTACCTTTTAGATAGTGTTTTCATCCCCAATCTCAAATAAATTTATTATTTTTTACGGAAAATATTAATGAATTCTTAGGTTATAATTTAAAAGTTCATTATGATTCTTTGAAAATTTTTCTTTTTCATTTCATTAATAGCGGCGATTAAATATCGGTTATCTTGATATGAAATGATCCTTCATTAACTAATATCTACTCACTATTCGAGTCTTGGTATTTCTGTGGCCACTGAAGTATGTATTTATAAAAGAATTTTGCTCTTCTGCCTTTGAGATACTTCATTATAGATTTGATATATTCCAATTATTTGGTATCCTATGGAATCACTTCCTACGTGTATCCTCCAGGCTGAAATATTTCTCACATGCGTGGTTATAGTATAAATATGTATGTCAAGATAATATTAATGAATGGCCAGCTAGAATTGTTCCAGGAATTTGTGAATAATATCTATTACTTTGTTAAACAAGAGAAAATTTTATTGTCTTGTTACTATTTTTATTTGAATTACATCAAAAATAACCTTTATTTGTACTGTGAGTTCAAAAAGTAATTACGTAAGGGTTGGCCATGGAAAATAAAAGTAATATCAACAGCAAGCTTTAAAATTCAATAACTGTCATCACTGTTGTTGTTGTCATAAGTATATATTGAAAATTCACATAAGTTACAATTATAATGGTTTTTACAATAGAACACAAAACATGTACGTTTGAATCATATTTTCGAAATGGTGTTCTAGAGAACGGCGAATTGATTTACAGTGCGGTGCCATGTTTAGAGGAATTTCGGTAACAATTTCCAGATATTGCTGTCCTTGAAGGAGATTTTTACAGCGCACTTAGAAGA
>JABXWE010013585.1:0-40553 GCA_014611495.1 Limonius californicus
AGTGATGTATTAAATCGATACAATCACTAAGTATTAATTTTATTATACATGGTGTTTTTTACACCAGCACAAATTCAATTGATCCAATTGAAATGGACAACTGGATGGTTTACTATGAAGACTTACTATAGGAGAAAAAAATCCAATACAAGAATATATTCTACGCGAGAGAAGAAGCACAAACACACATATGGGAAATAAGTATAGAGGAAATTAGAAAAGCTATTAAGAAAATGAAGAACAATAAAGCAACCGGCCCTGGAGGTATACCTACAGAACTTCTAAAACATGCTCCGAGTTCAGTACTGGAAGAACTCAAAATCATATCTAATGATTGTTTGCAAGGAGAAGAGGTGCCAACAGAATGGAAATTGACCTATGTGAGTTCGATACATAAAAAAGGAAATAAAAAAAGTGTACAAATTACAGGGGAATTAGCGTGACATCTTCTGTGGGTAAACTGTATGGGAGAATAATAAAAGAACGGACAGAAAAAGAATTCACAACGTCAGAGGAGTACAGCGGATTTCGACCAGGTCGCTTGTGTACAGACAACATTTTTTGCATAAAACAGATAATAGAAAAAACGGTCTTATATAATAAAAAACTACATCTGGTGTTTATCGACCTCCAAAAAACATACGATAGCATAACAATCAAAAAGTTATGGGAAGCAATGAGTAACAGCGGAATAAAAGAAACGTATGTAAACACCTTAAACGCACTCAAAACGCATGAAAATAATAAAAGTAAAATCAAAATTGGATGAAACTACTCAAGAGAATTTGTAGTGAATAATGGCCTCCGACAAGGGTGTTGTATTTCACCCACTTCGTCTAAAATTTTTTTAGAGATCAAGCATTTAAGAAATGGAATATAAAAAATGGGAATTCAAATTAGACAAGACTTTACTTACCCATTTATTCGCGGACGACCAGGTGCTGCTGTCAGGAGATCGAGAGGACATAGAATATATGACAAGAAAACTGGTTGAAGAAGTTGTTGGTTGGGGTTTGGAGATAAATATTGAAAAAACACAGTACTTGGTAAACGGAAAAGTTGTAACATGACAATTGCACCCACTACTTTGGAACAAAGATATACAGGGTGACATATGGGAAACGGACGTTTAAATGAAAGTATACTCGGTTGATTTTGATGAAAAGATTATTTTATTTTACACAACGAAAAATCAACATCTACCATTTGATTGAACAGTTATCCATAACTTTGGCTAACAGCTCTCGTTCAATCAGATGCACCTCTTCTATAGTGGCATCATTCAACTCCATTAAATTACGGGGTTTGTGAACATAAACACGTTCTTTTAAGTAGGCAAAATCGCAGGAGATGACAAGTCCGGTGATCTTGAGGGCCAGGGCACGTCACCGAACATGTTCCTCACAGCTGCCATCGATGCGAAAAAACGTATTCAACATGTGAACGTAACTACTCGAGTTCACTGTCACCATAACGTCGTTCTCCTCAAAAAAATACGGTCCGATTACACCAAAAAGGGCAACTGCACACCAAACTGTCACAGGCTCAAAGTGGAGAGGTTTTCCAGGGGCCCAGTAACGACAGTTTTGTTTATTTACCGAATCATTTAAGTGAAAATGAGCTTCATCGCCCATTATCACTACTGTATTTGAGTCTTCTTCAAACACCACTTACATACGCACAGCGAAGTCTCGTCGTTGTGGGTAGTCCCTCACATTGAGATGCTGAACGACCTGCATTTTGTATGGATGGAATTTTAAATCAAAACGTAAAATTTTTCTCACAGATTCACGGTTTATCTGTAAGTCGCGTGCATGTTGATGTGCCGATCGACTGGGACTCCTCATGATTGCCTCTGTCACTCTGGCGATGTTTTCTGGTATCCTCCCACTTTTTCCAGGGCCTGACAGTGGCGGCTTGTACTAAAGGGCACAAGGGCACGTGCCCACCCAACCACCAAGATAAACACAGAAAGAAATTCGCATGTAATTCAGTGCATTATTTTAACGATGGTATCAAATTTTCCTTCCGCACCACAAGCCCGGCTAACACGCTCAAAACTATGTTCCGGGGAACGCTCTGATTTGTACCTATGTAGAGCAATTCGGTTGCCTATCGGTGATCTTCGCTATACGCGATATACCAGGTGAATTGGGCGCCGAGCACTTTGTTCCCTATTTGCAGTCAACGTTTGAATTTGAACTTTGGAGATAGAAAAGAAGTTCGTCCAGTCTATCCCGGATTTTGACAACAAAGTCACAGACGTCTTTTCCAGCATGAAAAATATGAGAATGGATTTTATGTACAAAAAATAGGTAAGTTTTTTCTTGTGCCCACCCTCTTTCTTAACTCACGAGCCGCCACTGGGGCCTGATAGCTTTTATTTGTAATGTTTCCTCTTAATCTGAAACCTTCAACCAATCTCAGGATCGTATCGCGGCTTGGAACTGCGCCATTCGGACCGATATCAATTTGGCGACGAAAGATCCGCAACTGCAATGACAGACTCATAATTTATAACAAAGGTATCGTACGCGAACTCGCGTTGCCGTATCGTCCACTGCTCCATTGTAACTAAAACGGTAGGCCACCTCGAAGCGAATGTCCCCAACCGCATCTCGCTACCACCACTTACAGCTGTATACTAGCCATTCTAAAAACGTCTGTTTCCCATATGTCACCCTGTATCAAAAAAAATTAAAAGGCAGCTGTTTAGAATATTGGTAGAAAATTGTTCACTATGATGATGAACAACACGCTCGAAACAAAAGTAAACGCTATCGAAATGGGATATTGCCGCAGATGCTGCGAAAAAACACTGTTTGATTGAATTAGAAATGAAATAATAAGACAAGAGATGGATGTAAATACAACAATATGTGAGACAATAGAACAGAAGAAACTATTATGGTATGGACACATGCAAATGATGGAAGAAAATAGATTACCTCTAAAATGCTGGAAATGGAGACCGAATAGAAGGAAAAAAAAAGACGTAGAATAAAAGGGGACGAACAAATTTAGACAGCAATGCAGAAGAGGGATTTAATGGAAGATACCATCCACAATAAGACGGAATGGCGGTATAGGATGCGGGAAACAGCAGAAAGATGCTGTATAAAAACCCGCCTATATATAAAAAATTAATTTATTTCAAAGAGCATTTGCTCAATTTTTTGAAATAGGGCACTCTGTATATTATTATATTTTTGAATTGGCACGTTAATTCTCTATAATTTTTATGAATCTTTATCTTCTTCTGATTATAGGCCAATGGCCTGTTAATTACCTACAATGGAGTAGGTTCTATGAGCCCTCTTTGCACATATACCGCGCAGGAGGTTAACCTAACCCGCCGAACAGAAAAGAGAGGTTCCACTACACGGTTTACGATTGTCAAAGATGTACCTAAAATTGATGGTTTCGGAGATTTTTTTACTTTTTCCAAAAGCTATTGTTCGCCGAAGGGTCGACCTGCACCCAAAGTAGTAGCCCAAACCGACAAAATACACATCATTACGCAACAAAAACCCGACAATTGTAAGTTGATGGACGACAATCGATTGTAAATGTTTGAGGAGGTATTGTGGACGATTTTGCGATTGCACCTCATTTTTTGTATTCGGGATCAGGTCTACACGTCGCGGCTGACCCATCAATTGGCCACCTACATCGCCAGACTTAACGAAAATGGATTTTTCCTATGGGAACATATTGTGTACCACATCCCTGCAACTACTACAGAAGATATGGAGCAATGCATAATAGATGCTTTCGGTACAATATCCGTCAAGTCGCGAGCAGTAAATGTTGTTTTTAAAAAGAATGGAGGTCACAATAAATACTTGAACTGAAATATAATCGTTTTCCTATCTATGCAACTAATAATAAATGGCGTCACTTAAGCTCAAAATCATGGCTGCTAGATTAGACAGAAATAAATCGTTTAATAATTCAACGGTTTGTAATGAGAGAGTAAACATATCTCTGAAAATATCAATTTTAGGTACAAGACAATATTCATAAAAATTGTGGAGAATTAACACGACAATTATAAAATATAATATCTTCTCTTCTTCCTCTTCAGCCTTCCGCCATCCACTCCTGGATGTAGGCCTCACCCATCTCTCTCCATCTCTGTCGGTCACTGGCTTTCTTTGTCCAGTTCCTACCCGCTATCTTCCGGATGTCATCTACCCATCGATTCTCAGGTCGACCTCTGTTTCTCTTAGTTTCACGTGGGCGCCATAATAGTGACCTCCTTGTCCATCTTTCTTCGGTTTGTCTCGCAATGTGTCCAGCCCACTTTCATTTGAGGCCTGCTATGCGTTCCATGCTGTAAGGGCCATTGTTTTCATAGCATACGTAGCCACCGGCAGAATTCAAGTATCATACACTTTCCGTTTAAGATTAATAGGAACATCTGGGTTTCTTAAAATATACGACAATTTGCCAAATGGGGCCCATATGAGTGACATTCTTCTTGGAACATCAGCGTCTTGGTTTTCTTTTCCTAATTTGATGATTTGTCCTAGGTATATGTATTTCGTGACGTTTTCTAATGTGTGGTCATGTATTGTAATTTGTATATTGTGTTGACTCATGATTTTAGTTTTAACAAGATTCATCTTCAGGCCTGATTCTTCTGTTGCCTGTTTGAGTTGCATCATCATATTTAATTCAAGCGGGTCTTCAGACATAATCACCGTGTCATCAGCAAAACGCAAATGACTGAGGAAGGAGTCATCAATTTTTACACCTTTCGATTGTCATTGAAATTTTTTGAAGACATCCTCTAAAGCAGAGGTTCCCAATCTTTTTCGGTTTGCGGTTCCCTAAATAATCGGATTTTTTCCGCGGCGCCCTTAATACATCAGATTTTTTTTTAAATTTTTGACTTTCTTGAAAAATTGGAAAACCTTCCTTTTTAAAAGCGATTACCCATTTAACAGCGAAAAATTAAAAACAGATACTTACTATTTTCCTTGGAATAATATAAAATATCTAATTTCAACTGTTTCGGTAATATCCATATTGAGACTGGACAACCACCATGTGGTTAGGTTAGTTGAAAAATAAATTAAACACGAATTTTAAATTCACAAACAATTTATTGAACGTCCATTGATGATTAACATTATTAAAATTATTAATGGGATGGATGGGCTTGATGTTCACTACACAACTTCTCAAATCTCGGAATAAAATTGGATATGGCGACCCTCATTTCTTGTTTAACGTCAATTATCGAGCGATATTTACTTTTTATCACCGCGACCGCCGAAAACCCAGCTTCGCACAAATAGGATGTTGCAAATGAAATAAATATTCGTAGAGCTTTACTACTAAGCAGTGGATATTCCTCTTTTACTGATATCCAAAAATCAGAAAGTTCCATGCTACCAAATTTTAACTTTAAAGTATTATCGCATTCGCAAGACAAGTCAATATGCGATTCTTCTTCTAAAGAAGTAAATTCTGATGGAGCCTTGGCTCTAAATGGGTCTTGAATCCATGTAAATTTATCATTATCTGCTTCAAAGTATTTTTCGAACTTTTTTATAAGCTCTGATAGGTGATCGACAAAAATGGATTTTATATTGCAAGACAAATTAATTTCATTGGAGGTTACAAACTGGTGCAACAAGGGAAAACAATGACTGATACACTCTTCATTAATTTTTATTTTCCATAGCTGTAATTTTTTTCTGAAAGCTGAAATCTTTTCTGTTTGCTTTAAAATGTGCATATTGCGTCCTTGTAAGAAGAGATTCAACGCATTCAACTTTTCAAAAATATCACATAGGTATGCGAGTTTAATCAAAAAGTCTGTTTCCACAAAGTGTTTGGCATACTCATGTTTTTCTTCTTCAAGGAAAACGTATATTTCTTGCCGTAATTGGAACGTACGAGACAATACATCCCCGCGAGAGAGCCATCGTGAGTGGCAGTAGTACAACAAAGATGTGTATTCAGCTCCCATATCTTCACACATTTTTTTAAAAAATCTTGCTTTCAGTGGCCAAATTTTTATATAGTTTACTATATTTACCACACGTTCTAAAACTATATTTACTGGAGGACTCATATACTTTGATGCAAGTGCTGCTCTGTGAATGATGCAATGGGTCCAAACTGAATCTGGGGCTTTGTTTCGAATAAGCGCCTGCAATCCTCCATAAGAGCCGGACATCGAACGACCACCGTCAGTACAAACACCAAGGCACTTTGTCCATTCTAAATTATTTTCAACCATAAATATATTCAGGATCTCGAACAAATCCTGAGCCTTTGTACTTCCAGTAATACTTTTACAAAAGAGAAGGTCCTCAACGATTGAATTACCATCTAAGAACTGTATGTAACAAATCAAGTGTGCGTCCTTATTATTATCTGTGGCCTCGAGTTGCAATCCAAATTCACTTCCTTTTAATTTTTCAATTAATTATATATTGAAATCCTCCCCCATGTGCTGAATTCTGCGACTAATGGTATTGTTAGACAAAGGGACTTTTGAAAGCAGTTTCCCCGCCGACTCGCCAATCATAATGTTCACTAAATCTACAGCAGCCGGTAGAATGAGTTGCTCTGCGATGGTATGGGACTTTTTACACTTAGCAACTCTATATGCAACTTTGTATGATGCTAGCAAAGCATTATTTGGTATTGACATATGTTTATAAATGCTGCCTTTTTGTTGTTTTAATTAAATTAACTTTTTGGTAAAAAAGTCGCGAGGTTTACCAACAAAGTTAGAATGGTTGGCTTCTAAATGTTGTTTTAACTTACTTGGAAGCATACATTCTGGTGCCAAAACTTTCATACACAATACACACTGTGGTCTCTCTTTATCATTTTCGTTTATTGATGTAAAGCCAAAATTCAAATATCTGTCGTCATATTCACGACGTTTTCGCTTCTCGGAACCCTTGCCACTTGTTTGTGGAACGTCCTCTCTAGATTCAGCACTATCTCTATTATTCAAGTTTAATAAGAATTTGTCCATTTTTAGGGTGATCAGAAAAATAACTTTTGAAAATTAACTTAACCACCACACTATTAAGTTAGTCGTTAGTCCAACAAACAAAAACTAATGCGAGCACTGAGATGATGACAACGAATGAACTGAAATCCGACTTGCTACTGCGCTCCGCACGCTTAGCGGCGAGCTCCCCACCCAAGCTTTAGTGACTAAAGTATGGGTGGGGAAGCCGTGCTTGCGCACTAGCCGTTTCAAAAGATGCGGATTGGAAAGAAAACAATGAAAAACTCGAAAGTTGCTAAATTCTTGGAATTTTGTCAGCATACACGATTGTTTGCGCAAAAATTCGAGAATTGGAAATTCCAAGAAAATTGCCGAATTGTTTAACTGAATATTTCGCGGCGCCCTTATGACGGCACCGCGGCGCCCAGGGGAGTCGCGGCGCACACTTTGGGAATCACTGCTCTAAAGCCAATGTAAAATGTTTTGGGGAAATAACATCTCCCTGTAGTACCCCTTTCCTGATGTCTATTTTGTTGGTTTTAATATGCCCACCAGATATGGTGGGTACTGAGGAAATAAAATACCCGGGACGGACCAAAACTAGCAGCAGCGTCCGACCCAGATTGGGGCGGCTGCAAACGGCGTCTGCGTCCAGAGGATCGGCCGGAAAAAGAAAAAATTCGCCAACACGCAAGACAACCCCCAAACCAAACCAACTGTTGAATTACAAAAACCACGGAAACAGACCCCAGGTGAGTAGCGTTCAATTTAAAAAAAACTGAGAAAAGGCTCTTTGAAATAAATTACATTTGTGCTGGTGTAAATAACACAAAAAGAGGGGCCGTGAACTAGAGGTTAGCGAGTAAGACTTCTACCCTGAAAGTCCTGGGTTCAATTCCCAGTACTAGAACGTCGGAATTTTAACGGCCGTTCTCCCTTGCAATGCAATGGGAAACCAGCAAGGTATTCTGCCTAGTAAATTTTCTCTGGAGTAGAAGTGTTTGCATTTCCCGTGGTTCGGAGCCCACGTTAAGCTGTAGGTCCTGTATGTCTGTGACACTCTAAACGCGCAACACAGGCATAGGAGAGAAGATAGCTACGTGTCGTAAGAGATAAAGCACTCGAAAAAAAAAGTAGAAATAACACAATGTACAATAAAATTAATACTTATTGGTTTTATTGTTTAGCACCATCACTTGGGCTCCATAACTGCAAAATATGTATTCTTTATTAATCGTAATACCCAAGTAACCAATTAATTTGTAAAACATTGTGCCAACCAAACTTTCCACGTTTTAAAAAAAAACTTGTCAAAGCCTCGCCCAATTTAAAAAAAAAAGGAGAAAAAGGAGATTGTTGGAAAGATAATCTCACGTGCAATTCTAAAATATAAAAATATAATGGGTGTTCTTTTAAAAAATGATACCTTGAAGATACTCCCTGTAGCAAGTCACCCTGTATATTTATAAATATTTATATGATCACATTTTGGCTTTATATCACTTAAAAATAAAACTTCAAAAATATTTTAATAGTAGCAATACTGGACTTTGATGCGCAAACCTGTATAGTTGTCTTTTATGTACAAAACAAGATGAAACGTAATTACAAAACCTGTCAAGATAAATTTGATTCCCCTCGTAGCTTATAATTTTAGCAATAGTACCTTTTTAAAGGAATATCTCTCAACAGAACTAAGCACTTGCGATTTATTATTTCCACCAACAACATAAAGGCAGTCATCGAGCACAGCTACACCCATTTGAGAACGTGCTATGGACATGGGTGGTAATGTATTCCATTCTCCAGTTACCGGGTTGTAGCTTAACAGATCTTGTGAAAAACGTTGATATTCTGTACATCCTCCAACCATATAAATAACCCCTAAAAATTCCCATTTCAAATACCAAAAATTACAATGGCGTAGTTTACACTACCTTCATAAGAAACAACTCCCATACTAAACCTCGGTTGGGGCAGGCTTCCCACTATGCTCCACATATCGGTATGGGGGTTGTACCTTTCAATTGAACCACCGATATCCCCCCTATCTCCACCAACCCATCCTCCGACAGCATACAAGTAGCCATTCCAAGCGCATAATCCAAACTCACATCTCGGTATTATCATACTGGCAATTTGTGTCCATTGATTTTCTTGAGGGTCGTAACATTCACCACAGGCTAGGCTATTTGAGCCATGCTCGCCGCCTACTACGTATATATTGCCATTTAGTGTTGTTACTCCTGGTACTATACGACTCACCGTCATATTTGGGGCTTTACACCATTCCCTATTCGAAATTACCAGTTAAAATAAATAATTGTATAAGGCAGTGATTTTCAACCTGATGGGTCACAAATTTCTTTCAATTAGAAAAAATTAATAATAAACTAAAATACAGTTTAACCTTTTTTTTTTAATTTTCATAATTTTTATAACAGAATCGTAAAATATTATTTTTAAAATAATAGTTAAGATTGTATGTGTTCCCTTTTTATACAGGGTGATCCAAATGTGTGAAAATGGACGATTGTGATTTAATGATGAAAATATACAAATATTTAATGAAGGAGCGTTAAGCAGTACTACAAATGGTTTAGTTTAAAAAATAATTGATTCTAGAGGGTTTGCACATTTTTACATTTTTCCGTTCCTCGTCAATGGAAGATTAATGTAATACAGCGATGTGAGAATTTGAATTCAATAGTTTCTGCATTTTCAATAGTTTAGAATAATTTTACAAAAAATTGTGGCTGTTTCCTTCTGTAGTCTTAATTTACTAAAAAATTGATTTTTTCTTCTTTTTCAAAATCACTAGGATCACTAAAAACAAAACCCTAGATATTATATCTCAGAGAATTTTGTATGATTAACACAAGGCGATTCAATGTCGGCAACTCCCTTCAATCTGATACTAGAAAAGGTATTGAGAGAAGCAACAGTGCTACAGATCTGGGTAAACTGCTTCAGTGCTTCAAAGTTCTGCTCCAAGCACTTTTATGGCATCAAGCACTGTGCTTCAATTATTTTTTAAAGAAAGTATTTGGTACTTGAAATACTTTGTACAAGTACTTGCGGTCTATAAGTAAGTAATTGAAGCTCTTTTTTTTTAGTGTTTCAATAACTTCATGTTTGTTTTTTATGTTACAGAGAATTATGTTTGTCCTAAATCATAAAACACGTAAAATTTACATGAAAAATGATAAATTTTTAAAGATACTGCTTGCACTTTACAAAGTGCGTGAAGCACTCTAAAAGCTTCAAATACTTTACAATGAGTACTTTGTATTTGATATTTTTATTTTCAGTACTTGATAAGTTTACTTTTTCAAATACTGTACTTGGTTATTCAAGCACTTTCATACATGAATGTAATTGATATTTGTTACTTTAAAGCACTCCGACAGTGCTTTTCTTACTTACCAGAGTGCTTTACCCAGCTTTGCCAGTGCATCAAAAAAGGAATTGCAGAAGGTCTTCAGAAGGTTACCACAAGTTTATGGAAGTGGGAGGTAACCAAAACTTGACTGCTAGTAAAATAATACTAAAGGGAAGTGAAAATAGTGATTATAGAAGCCAAGCAGTTAGCAATTTTAATTATATGGGTGTAACAGAATAGCTATAATGACTGCCAACTTTCTCAGAAGAGATGGCACAAAAGAAGAAGAGCACTAACAAACAAAAATAACTAAAAGGAAGAAATAGATAAGCAGATACTTAAAGGGAATAGGACTGCCAAGAATAATAAACAAAAAATGTATCTGGAGCCTTAAAGGTAAAGTTATACCAGTGGCGGCTTGTATTAAAGGGCACAAGGGCACGTGCCCACCCAACCACCAAGATAAACACAGAAAGAAATTCGCATGTAATTCAGTGCATTATTTTAATTTCATTATTTTAACGATGGTATCAAATTTTCCTTCCGCACCACAGGCGCGGATAACAGCCTCAAAACTATTTTCCGGGGAACGCTCTAATTTGTTCCCCATGCAGAGGTGATTCGGTTGGCTATCGGTTATCTTCGCTATACGCGATATACCAGGCCAATGGGGCACCGAGCGAAGCGTTCCCCATTTAAAGTCAACGTTTGACATTCGACCGTAGTGTTGTTTTCGCGCAATCGCGCGTGTGAATTCAACGACGAACGTGACGTTTTTTCAATGATGGAAATTAACTGTGTGCAAAATCTTTTAAAAAACCCGCCATCATTTGAGGGAAAACTTTTAATTAAGAAGAAAGGAAGGCCTATTCCTGATATTCAGATAAACTACAGTTCGACAAGTAAAACCCGAACGTACAATAGCAAATTCAACAAGAATATCTATGAAAAATACGATTGGATGTGCGGATGTTCGATAACAAATAAACTGTTTTATTTTATGTGCTTAATTTTTAAGAAAGAAGTTAGTGCGTGGAATAAACAAGGGGTGAATAATTTAAAACACATTGCAGAGAGGACAAAGAAATACAAATCTTCCGTTTCTCACATGAATGCGTGCATGGATTTTAGTGTTTTAGGCAAAGTGGACATCCGTAAACAACTAGAGGGTGCTTATTTGCTACATAAAATTAAGTACAACGAAGACGTGGAAAAAAATCGTCATATTTTGCGCCGGTTAATTATGTGTATTAAATTTTGCGGCGCCTTTGAACTGGCCTTGCGAGGTCACGATGAAACATTAACGTCACACAATCCAGGAATTTATTTAGGGTTAATAAACTTTGCTGCCGAATTAGACGCTGTGCTTGCAATACATATGAAAGGTTCACAAGTGTTTAAAGGCGTCTCAAAAACTATTCAGAACAAATTGCTAGATCTAATGTTGCAAATTTACAAGCAGGAAATATTAAAAAAAATTAAATCTGCAAATTTCATTGCTTTGGAGGCCGATGAAACTACAGACACTTCTAATCATCAGCAAATGGTTGTTATTATTCGATACGTGTTTAATGGACAAATTTTTGAACGCTTTTGGTCTTTTTTTAGGCCGGGTAGATATAATGCTGATGTATTAGCAAAAACATTGCTGAATGAATTGCAAACTATTTTAAATTCTCCTTCTGGGTCTGATAACAATAAACTAATCGCTCAAAGTTACGATGGGGCGTCCGTAATGAGTGGTAAGACAAATGGTGTCCAAGCCATTATCAAAAGAACATTTCCACATGCACATTATATTCACTGTTACGCGCATCAATTTAATTTAATTATTGAACGAGCGGCACAGTGCAATAAAAATGTAAAAATTTTCTTTGCAAATTTGCAGTCATTTTCAAGCTTTTTTTCTCGATCGCCAAAACGAACGGCAATTCTTGATGAAATAGTCAAACGTAGATTACCACGCGCTGCTCCTACACGGTGGATTTTCAAAAGTCGAACTGTGAACACATTATTTGAACACCAGGATTCTTTCAAAGAATGTTTAGACAAAATTATTGACGAAGATGGGATGGATTCAGTTACTATTAGTGAAGCAAGTGGTTTATTGAAACTTTTGAATTGCCCGGAATTTCTCTACTGGATGAAAATATTTCATTTCATCATGCCACATGTTGAAATATTATTTAATCAGACTCAAATGCGCGGGATTGACAGTGCTCAACTGCAAAAGGCAATTGAACAATTCCAACAGCAAATTAATCGAATTAGAAATTCTACTGACGATGACAATCAAGAACGCAATAATGAAGAACCTGCAAGGAAAAGACAAAAAACGACAGCTGGAGATAACAGAGCTGTTATTGCAAAGGAAGTATGTGACACTATTTTAAGCCAAATTAGCGACCGATTTGATTTTAGGGATCACTTAAGTGCAGCAAAATTATTCGATTCTCAAAATTTTAAATACTTATAGGCATGCATTTCCACAAAAATATTTTGATAAAACTGTGAAATCTTATCCTATGTTGGACAGTGTAACATTGAAAAGTGAACTTTCAGCAATTTATGAGCGCGATGACATGTGTGACGTAGGTGGTATTTTGCCACTTTTAGTGTTCATAGCAGACAACAACCTAAAAAAGGTTTTGACGGAAACATACAAACTGTTGGATATTATTTGTACAACGCCCATGCCGACAGCAGAATGTGAACGATGTTTTTCCACCCTCAAACGCATTAAAACTTTTCTGAGAAGCACAATGTCAGAAGATCGACTGAACGCATTGGCGGTCCTATCAATAGAAAAGAAGTTCGTCCGGTCTATCCAGGATTTTGACAACAAAGTCATAAACGTCTTTTCCAGCATGAAAAATAGGAGAATGGATTTTATGTACAAAAAATAGATAAGTTTTTTCTTGTGCCCACCCTCTTTCTTAACTCACGAGCCGCAACTGCTTATTAGTCTAGAACACAAAATATATACATATTTTTGAATGCATAAAACTAACATCTACAAGGATTACAATCTTTCTACAAGTTTCTTCAAGTCTTTCACATCTTGTAAAAATTAGCATTTGTATTACTCAATACACCAAGATCCTTTAAAATTCCTACCAAACTTTTTAATAAATAGAACTGCACGTGCTGCATTAATGAGGACTAACTATCACTACATTGGAGTTTATGCCTCATATCAAAATTTTGTTGATCATACTGTATATATGTACGTTTTATTGGATAATTATATACCACATACTTCGTCATTTGGCTTATTATTTCACAATTTACAAAATACTATTTACGGAACTAACCTGAAACTCTTGAGATAACTTCTTCTCAATCCAGCTAGTAAGTTGCCCTAGAAAAGAAATATTTCTTTCGCCAACAATCGGTTGTGCGGTTAGCCACAGTTTAGGTGTAGGACGAAACCCTACCCACACCCTATCGCTAGGAGGAGGAGGCATATTCAACACTAGTGTACCAACTAATCCTCTTAACTCTACTTTGAGGCCCAAATCTGTATTCGAAACACCTGCAGAAAATTATTAGGTGAGAATTTGTTTTAATTATTAACGTAGTTTACATTAAGTACCTTCCATAGCTTTTTTAATATACCGATTTTCTGTTGCAGCTTGGAAAAACTTGGACTCGGCAATTTTATCAACCATCTTAATGAATTTTTTGCTGGTGTTGCTTGTGCCTCCCAGACCGGTGACTGGATTACCCATTTCATCCAGAACTTTTCCTGTGTTTGGAATAAATGGAGTTTCATCATCTGTACTGCTTTCAGCTGTATCGTCTACATCCGAATTTTGCCACTTTGCGGAAGGATTTTCTTCGAAGGTAGTCTCTGAAATAGTTGATTATTTAACAACTGCCATTACACATAATAATTGTACAACTATGGTGTTAAATATTTATGATTAATAAATGTTATCAATTTTTTATTTTTGAATGTTAATAAAATAGTAGGTTTGTAACAATCAATTATCTACTTACAATTTAATCAAAAAATTTTAAATCAAATCATAACAAACCATGATCTCTATTACACGACTTATTTGGAAACTAAGGGCCGTTTAAGTATTCCCGCCCAATAATGGGCGGAGTCAATTTGATGTATTGTGGGAGAACTTTAGTGGTTGATGAGCTAGCCACACGCCATTTTACCGTGGTTCGGTCATTATAATCAGTTGTATAATAAAGTGCTATGATTGAAAATCCCGCCTAGTGTGAAACGCGTGCTGTGATTCGTTTTCACAACAAAAAACGAATACGCTGCCGAAATGTATCGTCACGTATGCGAGGAACGAAGTGAGAGACCTTCTGTTGTCAATGACGATCTTGTAGAAAAACTGAACAAGAAAATTCGTAATGATCGGCGTTTCGCTATTTAGAAAGTTTTGCTCAAATTTCACGTAAGCTACTACGAGGGGTATTTTTTAAATAAGGTCCGTTTGTGAATGAGAGTGAGAACAACGCGCGATCGCCGCAGTGCGCTTGCGCGTCTGCTCCCAGCATGATTTGCGCGCGTTTAGACGCCATCTGCAGCCGTATCGTCTGTCTGTGTGCTGAGCTGTAGAAGTTTATAATGTTTATGAAAATTGAGTCGTCCGCCGACTGTAAGATACGATCTGTAATTCGATTCTTGAGTGCAAGAAACTTGACAGCAGCGGAAATTCAGCGTCAGATTTGTGAAATTTACGGTGATAATGCTATGAGTGACAGTAAAGTTCGAAAGTGGGTGAGAATGTTCGAGGACGGGCGGGTTAACGTGCATGATGAGCCACGCCCTGGACGACCTTCTCTGATTTCTGAAGATTTAGTTCGTGATGTGGACAACAAAATTCGAGAGGACCGGCGATTCACGATTTCAAAGTTATCAATTGAATTTCCACAGGTTTCAAGGTCAGTTTTGTGCGTACCATGCAAAAGAAGCGGTGTGGCCTACTGTCTTCCGGTGTGATGTTGCTCCATGACAATGCAAGGCCACATGTTTCTACACAAACACAAGGTCTAATCAGGTCTTTTGGATGAGAACAACTGGATCATCCACCTTACAGTCCAGACCTTGCACCCAGTGATTTTCATTTGTTTTGGTACTTTAAGGAGTTCCTTGGTGGTCAAACTGCAGTCCTGGATTGGACTTCTTCACAGGCGGCAGATTCCTTTGACGTCGGAATTCAAAAACTTGTTGAGCAGTATGACAAATGTTTGAACACAAATAGAAATTATGTAGAAAAGTATATAAAAGTATGTACAATATGGAAAAAACATATTTTAATGATATTTACAGCATTTTTCTTTTTATTAAAAACGGACCTCATTTAAAAAATACCCCTTATATATGAAATTGTCACGAACAGGGTGCAGTACTACAAACTTTGAGCGAGGTGGATACCAAAGATGTTCACGAACGTTAACAAAATACAGCGAATGGCCTCTACATCTACCCTGCATCGCTAAGAAACTGATGGCGATGAGCACCTGAATCACATTGTGACTGGCGGCGAGACTTGGACTTCGTACGCAAATGTTGAAACCAAATCACCATAGTGGAAGCATGCGAGTTCTCCCAGAGCCAAAAAGTCCAAGTAAACGTTCGAGAATCGAAAGCTTATGGCTAATGTTTTTTGGGACAGGAAAAGTGTATTGGTTGATTTGCTGTAACTTGATAATGCAGACGTGTACGATGAGATCTTAAAAAATTGAGAAGGGCGATTCAGACCAAAAAGCGGGGATTGCTGTTCTCTACAGTCGTGGTTTTGAACGATGACGCCCGACCACTCACGGGAGCTCGCACTGTGCAACTCGTTGAGCAATTCAATTATGAAATTTGTAATCATCTCCCATACAGTGCAGACTTAGCGGCGAGTGACTAACGCTCTTTTCCATCTTCAAAATTTCTTAGAAGTCGCGAACAGATTTTTCAAAGACGACGTCCTCAAAACGACGATAGAAAATTGGGTTTCATCACAGGCGGCAACCTTCTATGACGAACGTATACAAAAACTTGTACCGCGACATAGTAACTGTTCAAATTAGAATGATGACTATGTAGAGAAATAATTTAAGAGTGTAATCAAGATTTAAGCATAACATTTTTTTTTTCAAGTTTCTTACATTGTTTTACTACAATCGGCCCTTAATTTCCGAATAATAAGCCTTATAAATTCGCCATATAATTATGTCCAACATATTTGGTTAATGCACTAGTTGATCCTTATATAAAATTTGTTGTCAAGCAGATACGAGGGTTGCCTTTTATATTTCGGGATTGGGTAACCCTAGTGCTACCATTTGGCAACTGACGTCTCTATTGTAAAGTTTGACATTTTTGACGGTATACGTACTCAGGACCTTTTGACGTACAAACGCTATTTGCGTTGTTTACACTAACTTGAAAAATTCATATCGGCCAGAAAATGGAATTAAATCGTAAACATTTTCGTACGATTATTGTTTACCACTTTCGACGTAGATTAACTCAACAACAGCGCATCTATGAACTTAATTCGATTTTTAGCGATGAAGCACTATCAAGGACCAGTGTTTATCGATGGTTTACCGAATTCAATCGTGGCCGTAGTTCGCTCAACGACGAATTTCGTGAAGGTCGTCCAAAATCGGTTGTTGTTCCGAAAAACATTGATGCGGTGCGTGAACTGATACTGCAAGATCGTCATGTAACTTATCGTGAGATTGAGGTATCCTTGGACATTAGTGGGACCAGCATACATTCAATATTGCATGAACATTTAGCCGTAAAAAAGATTTGTTCGCGTTGGATCCCAAATAATTTGTCAATCGTTCAAAAACAAGCTCGTGTCAATTGCTTGCAAGAAATGCTCAAAAAATTCGTTTGCGGTGCTTCCAAATATGTGTATGACATCGTGACAGGTGGCGAATCGTGGATCTACGCGTATGAGCCCAAGAGTAAACAGAAGTCCCGAGAAGAACCCAACAAAAATCGTTCGTGCTCGAAGCACTTTGAAGCAAATGGTCACCTGTTTTTTCGGAAAAACTGGATATGTCTCAATCGTACCATCGGTGCAACGTAGAACGATCAATTCTGAATGGTACACAACCATTTGTTTGCCACAAGTCTTCGGAGAAATAAGAAAAACCAACCGCCGAAGACGGATCATTCTCCACCACGATAATGCGAGCTCTCACACATCGGCTCGAACAAGTGACTTTTTGAGCACTCAAAACGTCGATTTGATGAGTCATCCGCCGTATAGTCCTGATTTGGCACCCAATAACTTCTTTTTATTCCCGAACATCAAAAATAAATTGCGGGGTCAACGTTTTTCGACACCTGAAGACGCGGTTGATGCGTTCAAAATGCGTGTTTTGGAGATACCTCAATCAGAGTGGAAAAAGTACTTCGAAAATTGGTTCACACGCATGCAAAAGTGTATTGATCTTCATGGAGAATATTTTGAAAAACAAAGCCATTTTCGATGACAAATATTTGTTTTTGTTCTCTAATCCCAAAATATAAAAGGCAACCCTCGTAACTTATACTTACGGTTATTATTAAAATGATGCTTTACACAGTTTTTATAAAAGGAACGTGTGTGTATTAAAATTAGTCTTATAATCATATTTACCGGTGGAAGGCGGTTGTTTTAGTTTCATAAGATTCAACTTGGTCTGTAAAGTTAATACAACAACTCCGTCGTAAGTAATATCTAAATCAACCCAAAGGCCTCTCTGGTCCAATACAGGTTTACTGGCTTTATGTATTAATGGAGGGCTGCTTCCTAAAATAGCAAATTCTATAACTAACATCAACAAAATCATACACAAGTGCAATAAATAATAAGTATAATAATGCATTCACATTTGGATCTATAAACAATAACAGCAGTGCAAGTGCCAGATTTGAAAAAATGTATACCTATTATCTAATGAGATCGTATACAGGGAGTCTCAAAATTGATGCCCTTGCTTTTGGGATTTGATTCAAGGGGCTAAAAAGAAATCGAAAATTAAGAGCAGAAATTGATGATGCACCGTCACATTATGGAATACGAGTGAGAAATTTATTCGAATGAAAATTTCCCGGAGAGGTGGATTAGAAGAGGTAGGCCCATACCATGGCCTCCTAGATCACCGGACCTGAACCGTTGGATTTCTTTTTTTTGGGGCAAATTGAAAGAAAACGTTTACCGCGAACTTGTTGTGAATCCTAAAAATTCACGCTGCTGTGGCGTAATATTGTAAAGAGGGTTGCTTCCATGACAAATCGTGCAAATGTTTGCAACAACCTATTTGATCACAACATATGATATACAGGGTGTATCAGAAATAGGTACAAATATTAAATCAGATGGTAGATTACAATATATACAAACTAGAAAAAACATTTCTTTGGCAATGGGACCCTTAAGATATGAGAAAATAATAATTGAAAATTTGACCCAAAATTGTTTGAGTACCGCAGGATAATAACACAAATTTGAGTTGAAAGACATGTTATGCAAAGGAGAGTAAGGTAGAAGTGCAAAAAAATTTCTTATCACCTGCCACGAACCAATACTATTAGGTAGGTCAGTAATTTCTATTCAGTCTGTTGTTGTTATCACAAGCCGGACAAGTTTTTACGTATTTGCTACTTTGGATTTACTTTACAATTATGTAATAAACTTCTACAGCTTGAATGCATTTTCTATATATCATCGGCAGTTCTCAAACAAAATTTTATTTGATTTTTTAATTCAAAAAAATAAACTTACAGATTTTTGAAAAATGAATAATACCATTGAATTCTACTTGAGCCAATCTATTACTGGTTTAAATATTTGTACCTATTTCTGATACACCCTGTATATAAATCTTATTTGCTAATATAATTAGTTTTGAAAAAAGTTTAACTTAAAAGTTAAATTTTTGTTTTTTATCAATAACTCGATAACGAGGGTCAATCGATACAATTTCCGCTCTTAATTTTCGATTTGTTTTAGCCCCCTGAATCACATATCAAAAGCACGGGCGTCGATTTTGAAACACCCTGTATATTACTTAAATTAAGTCAAATGAGACAGTATTTTGTACAAAATAGTAACTTGATCTGCAGATAATATGAAATATTTTCGTTTAAGTAAAAGTAACTTAAGCATTTTTAGATGCAAATTGTAAACTTTATATCGTTTGTTTTTTTTTAATTTGATGTCAAAGTAGGCGCGAAAAGTTTATTGTGAACGTACCACATATCAGTTGTTTCAACTTAACCTCTGTTTTTGTGTTTGTGCCGTTTACTTGAATTTCATAGCTCTTTGTGGATTTCTAGCTTGAAGTTTGAAAAATCAGTCTTTTTAAGACTAAATTGTGTATTCCGTTAGTGAAATACGTAAGTACAGTACAGTTTATGTTTTAATAATTTTAAGTAAAACAAAATCGTTCAGAACATCAGTTTCACAATCTGTAATCTCTCCCTGTCGGTAGTTTGTGTATGGTAACGTAACGTCTTCAAATAAAATGTTTTTGCTACAGGAACATAAAATTGTCTCAACAAGTTCAGTTGTCAGTTAGCACCTGCCACACAATATTAACGGAAGATATCCAGGTTTACAGTTTGTACAACAATTACGCGAAGCTGATTATCCTCAGCGTGTTGAATATTGTCAGTGGTTCCTGAATATCCTCAGTGACGACTTATTGGAGAAAACTTTTTCACAGACGAGGCCTGATTTTATTTAGATGGATACATTAATCCGCAAAACATGCGTTTAAGGAGTTCGGAGAAGCCTAATTTTATGGTAGAGACATCTCTTCGTCCTCAAAAAATAGGAGTGTTGACGGCTATTTCAAGGCATAGCATAGTTGGACCATACTTTTCTGAAGGTAAGAGTAAGACAAATGAGTTTATTTGTTGAAAAATCAAAGAAGATTTTTTTCAGGCACTTTGACTGTAGGAAGGTGTTGAGAGAAGATTTTTGGTTTTTTTCCAACAAGACGGGGCCACTGCACACACAACACATGATATCTTAAATATGATACGCAAATTTCTCGCCAGACAGATTATTAGTCGAAATACACCAATACCTGATCCTGCGACCTCACGCCATGCCATTTCTTTCCGTGGCCATATTTAAAAAACTCAATTTTTCAGCAGCCAATACATGATCTGAATGAATTGCAGCACAAAATATTGAAAAAATCAATGAAATTAATAACCATCCGTATATGAATACCAGCAAGGGGATAGTGCGAAGAGATTTGTTGTTTTGATCAGTTGTTATAAATTCTTTATTTATTGCAATTAATTACAATTAAGTTATTATCATTTGATGGAAAATTTATTGTTTATTAAAGCTATTTTTAAATGTTGGATTTGAATGCTTTCTTGTCAAATCTGTTCATAAAAGTAGGGTTAGGTACGTTTTGTGATATGTTCACAATGAACTTTTCAGCGCCTAGTTTGATGTCAAACTAAAAAAAAAACACGTATCTTAATAGTATAACGGAAGTACAGTATACAATATCGCATTTTTTACGTAGAGCACTTGCACTAGTATTAAAAAAAAATGTAATGATCTCGTCCAACTAAACCGAGTATACACTTTCTTCTTGTTGCATAAAAACACTCTAATGCTTCATGCTTATCAACAGTATATTCTCTGTAAATAATTTTTGAAAGAAAGCTGCAGCATGCATATAGAACACAAAACAGAAGTCACACTTACCTAATGATAATTCAGATACACTAAGTTGTTCTATAAAGTAAGGTAATTTAATGGAGCTCAATTTTCGTTGAATGCGGTCTTTTACGCGATTAGTAAAGGTGTCATCGTGTATACAGTCAAATAATACACGACCTATTAAAGCATTAATCCATAACACATTTACTGCTTGGTCTGTTTCCTCTGCTGTTACAGTTATTTGTTTGTTTTTTGCAGGCTGAAAATTATGGTTAAATTAAATTATGCAACATCACATATCTATTACAAGGTTTCTAAAACAAGATCGGGTAATTTACCCATATAGAGTAATCATCAAAGCAAACAAAAAAGTCTTAATCAAGATGATGCTCAAAAACCAACTGTTTCAGAAATAGAGGCGATTTTGTTATTTAATCAATAAACTGCAATTGGTAGGCTTTTCATTTGCTGTAAGAAACAAAATCATTATTATATGGTTAATGTACACAATTGTATCCCATACCATATCCAGCGGGTGCAGCCCTTACTGCTTTTGGTTATGCTGCAATAATAGTGTTTTTTAGATTTACACTGAGAAAAGTTGCAGAAAATCCAAAGTTTACTGCAAATATTTTATTTACCGATGGAGCTATTTGTTCGAATAACAATATCATTAATTTGCATAATGGTCATGTTTGGGTAGACGAATATCCTTACACTGTTGTCAAGTGAAGACATCAGCATCAATTTTTATTAAATATATTTAATAATAATAATATTTGGCTGGGTATTTTGAAAGACCATCTGCAAGGGCCAGTATTTTTACTTAATCGTGTTACTGCTGAACTATATCTTGAATTCTTCAAATTCACTTTACCCCTACTATTGGAAGATGTGGATAAGATTCATCTGTGCTTTATGCACGATGGGGCTCCTCACATTTGTTTAAACAATATCTAAGAATAACTATTTTATAACGACAAATTAATAGAACGGGGGTCTAATTGCAGGGCCACCTAGATCCCCTGATTTGAGCTCACTAGACCTTTGTATTTGGACAAATGATATGTTTATTTATAGTTAGTGCCTTTATTGTTCGTTTTTTCACTATAACGCAATTAATTGATTGAAAACAAAATCGTCTATAACTCTGAAACAATTTGTTTGCGAACATATGTATATCTATCAAAACATTTGTTTGGTTTGACGAGTACTGTATGTGAGAAAATTACCCGACGTTCTTTTAAACACCTTGTATATAAAACATATAAAAAATTCTTTCAACACTGGTAATTAATTAACAAAAACATTATAAATGGGTAGGTATGGAATACATCGAGGAAAAAGGAACACATACATGGACATGGGGTGACTTGGGCAAAAATTTTCTACGTAGCATAATAAAAGGCAGCACCTTTTGAAACTTTGCCATGTACTTCAGATAGTCTGTTTCACCCTTCCCTGCGGTAAGAAGTGTATCAGATACATTAGAATCTAGCTCTGCACTAGAATTATCCGTTGTAGCCAAGTAGGCTCCTTTATGGGTTGCAGTTACAAAACGCCGAAACCAGTCTTCTTTCTCTCTATCTGTACGCCCAAATAAATATACTTGAGTTTCAGTTGGACTATCCTGCTGCACAAAACATAAAACCATATTAAATTATTTTATCCTCGTCGCCATTAAAATTAGTAATTATTTAAAATAGATACACCTTGCATTGTAGTCTTTAGACAATCAATCAATCAACAAAAAATTAATATAAAACCTGTCCTTAGTACGGATAATGAGTATTTGTTATGAATAATTTGTTATACAGGGTGTTAATGAATTGCAGGGAAAACCTTCTAGGGCTTAAAGATGAAAACAAACATTTTTTGTTAATAAATGTCAAAAGTGTTTCCTTTCAGGAATAGAGCTTCTCAAAGATTCTTTACAAGTACCTAAATGTAGGCAACTCAATTTACTACCTACTATTTGTTTCCATAACGACGGAAATTAATACAGGATAAATTGCAAATTGCATTTTCAATTATTTTGTACAGGTCGATGAAGACCTCAAAACGACGCCACACAATTGGTTTTCGTCACAGGCAGCGGGTTTCTATAACGAGGGTTTACCAAAACTTGTACCACGATATACTAAGTATTTAAATTTGAATGGTGAGTATGCAGAGAAATAATTTAAAAATGTATCTAAGCATAATCAATTTGATTTTCAACGTTATATTTTTATTATTCGGCCGATTGAACCTTAATTTCCGTAAGTCTTCTATATTTTTAGATTTAGTTAATTATTTGTAACACTGCCACGCAGAAGCAAGTGTCAAACTTTTTGATATTGATGTGCTTGCAATTTCTGCTTTTCTAGCATCCTCCATACCCTAACTTGTGAAAGTCCTGTTTGCCCGGAAACACTATGATACTGGTAAATGGATTTTCATCTATTTAAAATTAACACTGCTTCTTCATTTTCCTTATTTATTCCAGGACTACCCCAATTAACAAAAAATTTGATAAAACTATTAATTTTAACGTTTGAAATATTTATTTTTTACTAAGTTTTGATTTAACTTCAAACTATAACAATATGTAACTTAGAAATTATTAGGAATAGGTCATATAATCATGTGATTTTTTCTCAAAATTATAGCATCTGTGAAATATGGCAATAGATCTGTGAATCAGCCTATATGTATAACATCTGCTTTTTTTTGTTATTTCGAAGTTAAACTGCATAGAAGGATTTGTTTAGGCTGGTATACTAAAATATAGTCTGAAAGACGGTATGGCAATAAATTAGTTTGTTGCATAATTTTTTTATAAGACAATAGTAAGCAATTATTAATTAAGAGCTTTGGGTGGCTTTGTTCAATTTTCTGGCACAAATAAATGACCTTGAAAATGATATTAAAAAAAATACAGATAAACACCTATAGAGCATCTCAAGGTGAGAGTGTAGTACAGGCTCTTATGGACTATGCAAACCTTATGAGAGTTGACCCTAAAACGTTGCCAAATGTAAGCGCACTAATTGCAGTTTGCTTAAATGAAGTAGATCCAGGTGAAGAATGTCTAGCTGACTTAAATATCAGTTATCACTGATAAACGGTATGTACAACAGGAGGTAGGTCACATTCTGATTAACAAGTGCTTGGCATCTTCAGAGCAATTTTAAGTAGTTAAGTTTTGCTACTCTGGTTGTTATGTTCCGTTTGATTTTGCCGCTTCTTATGAATTAAAGTCTTACTTTAATTGCCGCTCTTAAGTCGATTACTGTTTAATTATTTGCAAAGATTAATTTATATGGGAGGTCACTTTCGCGAAGCTTCCCAAAGAGGAACGCTTGTCGTGCCTGTTTAGTCTCTAGCACCGACTGAAAACAGTTCTTAGAATCCTTCGTCTGCAGAATGGCCTGGAAGTTCCACGTGGAATATTTTGTTCTAGAATTGTTGCACCATATTTCGTCATATGGTGAAATCTTCCGGCTGTCGGAGATTCGCGTTGCGTTTTCTCGTGAGTCGATTTAACATCTCCGTTCGACCCGGTTGCTTGTTAACATCTCAGCGCCGAAAACAAGTATTGCAAGGACGGTTGGGGTTTTCGATGGGTGTCTATTGCGTGAATTTTCGTATCGCTATTATCACCGAGGGGTGAACCAATCCATCGACAAGTGTTGGATTAAAAAAACACGCTGGATTTTAACCCTTGAAAGGCAACTCATTGCGAATTTGCCGACCGCCTTTGGCGGATTAATATCAAACCCCTCTCATGTGCCTCTGGATGTGCCGCTGCTGCGACAAGGCAATAACACTCAAAATTTCCCGTTTTGCCGAAGAACATCTTGGCGATTGCTAGCGCAATCGCGATTCCAGCCTTCAGTGGCGTGCCTGCGTTTTTTGTCTGATTCTCGAAGAACCTACGAACACCCCAAATTGTGCCTCTCTCTCTCTACTCCCTTCAGGGAACCTTCAATTGCTCAGCGTTTCATTATTCGTTAAGGTTAAAGTTTATTTAATTCTATAAACTCGAACGTCACTGGCTGCGTAGATCTGCTCATTAAAGTAAATACCGCAAGCCAGGGGCGGCGAGGTTTTCGGTTTGGACGTTCCAACAATCCTTTGTTTAGCCCATAGTTTTTTTTTCTCTTGTTTGTTCTGAAATTGTATTGTTTGTGTGATATATTTTACTCAATAGATTTAGATGCAGTTAAACCGTAGTATGATCTTTTATTCTGGTGTATTTTAGTGTGTGCATGAATTTTGTAAGCTTTATATACAGGAGGACGCACAACAAAGGTGAGTCCAATTCCCGTAAGCTGCTGGCTTTTCGGCCTTCCACGAGAACCTGCAATCAGCTGTGATTTGGAAGGTGACGCCCACTAATTTTGACCTACTCTGTACACAACTACGTTCGATTTCCCTCCCTTAAGCGTTTCTCGTGAACCTCCCCTACTCCTCTGAGTTAGGCATTTCCATCTTTCCTGTTGCGGGTCGCCGAAAAAGTTCGTTTGGCCCGTAACATGGTGTCCATAAGAGCCTGTACTACATGCTCACCGTGAGATGCTCTATAGGTAATACATTATTGTACAAGTGTATCATATTTATAAAGGAATTTCTACAACTGTTTTTAATGGAATCCTAACAAAGATAAAAAATAACACGAATCGAAATATTCACTCTTTGAAGATTGCCAACTGCTTACCTCTGGCGTGAATGTGGTCCAATCGTCTAAACTAACAATGTCATCTTCTGGTTGCTCTTCTTCTGGTTCAAATACGTCTTTTAATAGTTCCTCTACATCTTCATCATTCAATTTTACATCTTCCTAGAAAGAAAATACCTTCATAAGTTAATTGGATATCAACTCCAGTATTAATTGTCACTGCATATGTAAAAAAAATGGAAGTGTGATAATCCATTCTTGTATTGCTACCAAAAATATCTAAATATAAAACTTATAAATGTATTCTAGCACAACATAAATGATTTTATGAAAAAAAGTTACACTTTCTAGTGAAGGTTAGAGTAAATGGTAATGCAAAATGCATATTTAAATTAAATTATACTACACTTTTGGAAAATTTGTTAGTAATTTAACATAAAACATACTGAAACATCTGGAGAATTTTCGTCTGGTGGTGTAGTACTACTTGGTCTTGAACTGCCAGAGTCTAATTCAAATTCCTCTTCCTCCTCTGTTAACTTACTGAAGATTTGGGGCTGAAATGAAATTCCTTTATTAATAAGTAATATTGATTTTTCTACTGGTATTTAGCGCTCAACCAGTGATTTGGTTTTCTGTATTATTTGTAAAAAGTTACTGAATTAGTATATTATGATACTATTGTATAATGAAGCCTTTAAAGCACGTGCGACGAGTTTAATAGCACAACGCGAAGCGGTGTTTTTTTAACGTCGGTAGAGCTTTAAAGGCTTCAACGCGTGTCATACGCTATTTTTTATTATACTTGCATTATATAGCATTTTGATTTTGACTAATTTTATAAAGTAGTATCGGTGATGTGACGCAATATCGTTAACATAGAGATTGGTTAGGCTTTGCTGTTTATGTTGCTATGTCGATTTGATGTTTTTGCAGTTTGACTCCCACGATCTATTTTACTTCGTTATCACTATATAAATAATAAATTGATCACGGCACTGTTACTTAGCAACTTTAAAGGGGTATTTTTGCGCGCTTTTTCGTTTGTTAAACAAGAATTACCATGCAAGTATAATAAAAACTATATTTGTTTATACATTCACAGTAGCACAAGCACTTTAAAACCTGTTTCCATCGTAACTAAATGTGACATTTTTTTTAATATAAATTATACAGATAATGTTATCAGTTACTAAAAATATAGTGTTTATTAAAATATGCCACTATAAACAAACACAGCGTAAATTTTGTTTATTATCATTCTACAACATAACAATATACATTACAAGTCTAGTTAGTCATTAGCATGAAACGAAGCACAAATGTCCTAAACACTTATCAATCCAATGTTGTAACACTACGGTTGCTTGGCTGTTCCAATGCCATTATGTATTTCTTATGAAGTTCTTCCAGCATTAAAGTTTTTTCTCTTCGCTCTTGTGCAATTCTTTCAATTCTTTTGTATAACTCCACGTTACTTACAAAGCAAACTTTAAAACTTTTTCTATCCAATCGGTATACTTCACATATTTCTATAGCAATGACATTTGCAATTCTCTTTTGATCTTTCATTATAAGAGCAATCTCTCCAAAATAAGCTCCATCGTATAGGTGACATACCTAAAATGAATCAAGAAAACTTGAATTTTAAACATTCAGACTGAAAATTTGCTTGCGTTTATACAACACGGCCATTCAAAATGATGATGCAAAATTATACCTTGTGGGAACAAAAGGGGCCGTTTCAGTTTGTACTCAATACAACTGCAAATGGAAGTCTATGTAACTCGCATATTGATTATACATCCGAAACTACTGGCTTAATTTTCATGAACTTTGACATACAGCCCCACAAATATAAAATATTTGTTAAGTTGATGTCTCTTGCAAATATGTTTATAAAACATTTGTATATACAGCATTTCCTTTTAATTTGGTTGTTATATAATGTTGTTGCTATGATGTGGAAACAGTAAAGTGTTGTGAAACGTATGGTTAGCTCCCTTTTTTTACTTTATTTTTTACAACCCTTGGGTTTAAATAACAACATTTATCCACTCCTATTACGTTAAACATACATTATTCAACTACTTTTTTGCAAGTAATGGTACCTATAACTATTTAGCGTGAGTTATAACTCATTACGCAACACTGTATAACCAATTATAAAATAGAATTTTCATTACTCCACACCTTGATAACCAATTACAAACGTGCAATTAAAACATTGGAAAATCACTCAAGTGACAATGAAAACCAATACACTTGTCAAAATTATATCTGTCATTAGTTTTGAAATGTTACAATACTAATTCAAAATTATTATGAAAATTATAACATTTAAATAGTGAAAATCCAATTTACTAGTCTTGGGTAAAATATAGTATGCAGCTCGCGATAATCGCAATAACTCACTTGGATGATTACAGCACTCCCCTACGGCTCGTGTTGCAAACTACATCTGCGTGAGTTATAGCCTACATTACCGCTCGTTGAATGATATACAATTTTCTCTACGACTGTAATATACTGTATTCGTTACATATACCTTTTTAGTTGAAGAATGATAGATATTCTCCATTCCCGTTGGATTCTGTTTTCTATTTCAGTGGTTCGTGGGATTCTGTATCAGAATCCAACGATAAATTGCGGAACCGGAAGCTAGTGGACGTGGCATGTTAGCGCTTGGGATCTCCCACTTGTTTTTGAAGTAACTGTCAAAAACAGTTTTAAATTTTCGTATTCGTAAAACAGTAAGAACTAGGTATGAATAATTCAGACAATGAAAACGCTGAAATGTGTTCGCTACCAGAAATAACGGAAACCGCGAAAACGACGTGTATTAATTTACTGCCGAAGAAATCGCAGAAACAGTACACAATGGTGTACACGGCGTAAAATGGTTGTGACTAGTGAACCGACATACGTCCATCTAAAGCAAAATTTTTATTATACTGATTCGGACCAAAAATTGTAACTTCCTATGAAATAGTCGTAGAGAAAGTATAGTCTCCTACTCGTGTAGAATAGCTATTATTCACTCGGATGATTCTGTCACGAGCCGAAGGCGAGTGACAGAATTTTCATCCTTGTGAATAATAGCTGTCATTCTACACTCGTTGAAGAATATACTATTCCATGCATTGTGCTAATGTTTTATTCCACTGGGAAATCATGTATACACAAAATTTTTATATAAATATTTTCCATGAGATCCAGCTTGATGTAAATATTTAACAATCTATGGAAGAAACGACGCTGTTCAAGACAAAGACAAAAAATAAGGAATGTTGGAACAATTGGACATACTGATAAGATATGACCAATGGACCAAAAAGCGAACTGTTTGAAAAGTATTACAGCATCTACAAGAAAACAAAAGATTCCAATAATATACCTGCAGCAAAAAATACATAACTCTAAGCAATTATAAAAAAAATTAAGAGGAAGATACTAAGGACCGTTAAAATATTCAATTTGGTGCATTGTAAGGGTGCTTTAGTGGTTGATGAGCTAGCCACACGGCACTTCACCGTGGTTCTGTCAATATATTCAGTTGTATAATAAAGCGTTAATGAATACTGCGATTGAAAAACCCGCCAGGCGTACGTGCGCGCTGTGTTGCGTTTTCTCCAGTCATCATGAGTAAAGGAAAGGTCAGACACTGGTGTAGGAATTTCAGAGATGACCGAACAAACGTGCACGATGAAGAACGAAGTGGGAGACCTTCCGTCGTGAACGACGATCTTGTGAAAAAAGTGAACAACAAAATGTGAATATCGGCGTTTCACGAATTCGGAAATAGCCGCAAATTTTCATCAAACTTCACATACTGTATGGAATTGTCACAAACAGACTATAGTACCAAAAACTTTGTTCGAGATGGGTGCCGAAAATGTTAACAAATGTTCACAAAATCCAGCGAATGGTCTCGACATTGACCCTCCTGCATTACTACGAAACTGTGTCACGCCTATGATCTTTTCTACATACAAAATATTGGCTGAATTGCAAAAACAACCTCGCAACTACGCCACTGCTTAGGTAGAAAATTAATAAGTTTGACAGATGTTAGAATCCCGGAAACCCAACCGAAGAAGAAGTAGGTTCCAACAATTAACTTATAGGCGCCACCGACTTATAATTTACTAACACCGTCCGAGGTGGAAAATGGGAAGTCGGACCCCAAGATAGATAATCACCTACCTTTCATCTCCTATCTGTCCTTTATGTAGACTTAGTTCCAGATATTTCGATGTAAAAGAAAAGACAAGTTGCAACCAAAACCTCATTTAATTAATAATTGACACAACCCCACAATTATAATTCTACGATACAAAACAATGTAAAATAGCTGTCCCAATTTTACCTTCACGGAATCAAAATAACTAAAATTAAATTGGGCGACACTCAAACAAATTTAGGGACAATTATTGCGCTCACTAGAACAAGATAATTTTAATTTTTAGCGCACTATACATCGTAGGAGGCTTCCGCGGATCGGAATAATGCGTGATCATAAAACGACCTACTAAGAGGAAATTTCTAGCTGTGAAATCTTGGAAACGCAATAGCATACCCACTATCGGAGCACCCTATATATATATGTGGTGTATGTAAAGTTGTTTCCCCCAATAAATTCAATATTACAATTGTATTTACTATCTACACATATCCCCAACTAAATCCCAATATTACAATTCAGTGACACAAAATCAAATAATAAATTAATTCTTAATCGAAGGTAATGAAATTGTAAATAACAACGGCCAGGTGACAAAATTTAAGGTATAAACAAATGTTATTTGACTTCCATTTTAAAATAGAAACGGCTATCGCTGCGATCGGGCTCCAGGTTCTTTATCAACGGCTCCAAGCGCGCCTGCTCGGTCTTTGAAAAACAACTGTCCCAAGATAACTTGTCGAAGCCTGCTTATCAATTGGGCCAAATGGTGGAACTTAGAATTTTTTGGATCTTAATTACGGAATTTCCACCCGTGCGAACTTTGCCTAAATTAATTCATCGGATATTAGAATTAAAATTCAGGAAATTACCATCACCAGTTGATGGAAACTGGCATACCACAAAAAAAATCTTCTTGATCGGAATAATTCTAAATTGAAAACATTGAATTCCGAGTTTTTGCTTTCCCTCAACTATAGGAAACGACCCCGGTGTAGTGACTCCCAGATCAGAACTGATTTCCAAACTGAGAAAGATTTACCAAAAATGTGTTCACTACACACCTAATTATCCGGCCAGATCGCCAAAAACTAAACTGTCCTATACTCGGAAACTGTCGTTAAGATTCATATTCCCCCTCAACTTCTGGAACTCTAACTTGTTACGCCGTATAAGTGAATGTAACCTTCGAAATGTAATATATGTAAAAAGGGTTGCCTTCCACTAGGCGCGAAATCGTCACAACTGATGGCGATAAGTACGTGAATCACATTGTGACTGACGACGAGACCTGGATTTCGTACACAAATATTGAAACCAAGCGCCAATCAATGCAGTGGAAGATTGCAAGTTTGCCCTAAGCAAAAAAATTCACGCAAACCTTCGAGAATACAAAACTTATGGCTACTGTACTTGAGATAAGAAAGACGTATTGTTGGTTGATTTCCTGAAACGTGGTACGACAATTATGGTGAGACCTTAAGAAAGTTGAGAAAGGCGGTTCAAATCAAAAGGCGAGAATTGCTGATCTCTGGATTGCTGACACCACGCGGCAGCTCTCACTGTGCACATTACACAATTCAATTGGATATTTTTTAACCATCCCCCATACAGTACCGACTTAGTGCCGAGTGACTATTGTCACCCTCTTCCATATCTTAAGTATTATTTTAAAAACCCGCGTACGTTTGGCCACGGAGACGACCTCAAAACGACGATACAAAATTGGTTTTCGTCACAGGTTGTAAACTTCTATGGCGAAGGTATACAAAAACTTGTACGATATGATACGTGTTAAAATACGAATAGTGTCTATATAGATAAATAGCTTAAGAATGTTTACTTATAGCATCCGGCACTGTTCCTGTACCAAGCAAAAAGACTCAAAGAACTGTTTTTAGTATAATTACAGGAAAAGACCAAATCGATTACAAAGGTTAAATATGTTACACCGAAAATCTACTTACAGTCACTTAGAAAGTTTTTTTCCCACGTCTTCCTTTCTATTTCTAAATTCATTAATTTGTAAGAGGGATATACAAATCCTGTCCGACCTTAGATATACAGGTCGGTTACCAAACATCATCGTAAATTCCTCAACTTTTTGATGTCTCTACACAACGTGTTATCCCCGAATCAAAACCTAGGTTTTAACTCGGTTATAATACTTCAATACATCAAGTATGTAGTAACCAGTGGCGGCTCGTGCGTAAGTACTGCGACGTTACAGCATCCCCGCCAAAGAAAAAATGTAAAACTCAATTTGTTTTTGTGTAAAAATAATGACAATACCTACAAGCATTATAGGAGGGCAGCCTTTTAAGTTTTTACAAAAACTAGGAAACATTTTTTTTATTGCTTTTCAAAATATTCGCCTTTAAGATTTATACACGTTTGCATGCGTTCAAACCAATTCTCAAAATATTTTTTCCACTCTGAAATTACTATCTCAAACTAATGCTTTTTGAAGGTTTCAACAACTTCTTGAGATGATGGAAATCGCTGTCCACGCATTTTTGTTTGACATTTGGGAACACAAAGAAGTCGTTAGGCGATAAATCAGGTGAATACGGGCAATGCGACATTAATTCCATGTTTTTCTCCTTCATATAATCAATTGTTTAACGTGCTGTGTGAGAGCTGGTACTGTCGTGATGAAGAATGATGCGACGTTTTCGGTTGTTTTTCCTGATTTCGTCCATGACTTCTGGCAAACAAATTGTTGTATAATATTCTTCGATCCTCTAAAGTCTAAAGGAATGGTTGCGACATGTCAAGTACAACCGAAGAAACAAGCGATCATTTTCTTGGAAGTGCTTCGTGAACGAACAACTTTTGTGGGACTCGGTTCATCTTGGAACACCCAACCAGTAGATTGTTGCTTAGTTTCCGGTTCACACGAATATATCCAAGTTTCGTCACCTGTGGTCGAATTTTTTGAGCATTTCCTTACACCAACTAACGCAAGCCGTTTTTTGAGTTTAGGTCAAATTATGCGGAATCCATCGGGAACAGATCTTTTTCACGGCTAAACGTTCATGCAAAATTGAATGTAGGATACTTCATTGTCACTGTAAGTCACATGTCGATCTTCTTCCATTATCTTGCGCACAGCATCGATGTTTTTTGGAATAACCGATATTGGTCGACCTTCACGAAATTCATCACTGACGGCCGCACGACCACAACAAAATTCTGCAAACCAATTGTAAACAGTCTTTTCTGATGGTGTTTCATTGCCAAAAGTTGAACGAAGCGATTCTATGCATTGTTGTTGAGTTAGGCCTTTTCTAAAATCGTAAAAATAATCCAACGAAAACCTTCACGTGAAATTTCCATTATTTCACAAAATTCCTTTTTTTTTAAGCGTTCGCTGTAAACAAACTACTTGGTCAATTTCTAAGCTGCTACTGTTTTCACAATAATGTCCAATTCTACGAAAATAGTAATGACAGCTTAATAGCGCCACCTAGTGGTCGTTTGTAGAAACTTAAAAGGCTGCCCTCGTATAAATACATTGTAACATGTTAAAGGTATAGGCTGCGTTTGGACATCTTGAATACTCTATTGAACGCTTTATCATATTGGATTAGTCTCGGCTAGATCCACCGATAAGCGAAGGTTACACTGCTTGATAAGCAGTAACATTTGGTCACATCCAAAATGTTTGCGTACACTTATGGCACGTGCCAAAGTTTCATAATAAATCGGTTATATATTAAGAACACCTCTACTTGAAATTTTAACCAGCCGCCACTAGTACGAGGGTTGCCTTTTATATTTCGGAATTGGGCAACCCTAGTGCTGCCATCTGGCAACTGACGTCTCTATGGTAAAGTTTAACACTTTTGACGGTATACGTACTCAGAACGTTTTGACGTACGAGCGCTATTTGTGTTGTTTACAGTAACTTGAAAATTTCATATCGGCCAAAAAATGGAATTAAATCGTGAACATTTTCGTGCGATTATTTTTTACAACTTTCGACTTGGATTAACTCAACAACAGCGCATTGATGAACTTATTCGATTTTTGGCGATGAAGCACCATCAAGGACCAGTGTCAATCGATGGTTTACCGAATTCAATCGTGGCTGTATTTCGCTCAACGACGAATTTCGTGAAGGTCGTCCAAAATTGGTTGTTGTTCCGAAAAACATTGATGCGGTGCGTGAACTGATACTGCAAGATCGTCAGGTAACTTATCGTGAGATTGAGGTATCCTTGGACATTAATGGGACCAGCATACGTTCAATATTGCATGAACATTTGGCTGTAAAAAAGATTTGTTCGCGTTGGATCCCACATAATTTGACAATCGCTCAAAAACAAGCTCGTGTTAATTGGTAGCAAGAAATGCTCAAAAAATTCGATCGCGGTGCTTCAAAACATGTGTATGACATAGTGACAGGTGACGACTCGTGGATCTACGCGTATGAGCCCGAAAGTAAACAGCAGTCGACTGTATGGGTCTTCCAAGGCGAGCCAAACCTAACAAAAGTCATTCGTGCTCGAAGCACTTCGAAGCAAATGGTCGCCTGTTTTTTCGGAAAAACTGAATATGTCTCAACCATACCATCGGTGCAACGTAGAACGGTCAATTCTAAATGGTACACAACCATTTGTTTGCCACAAGTCTTCGGAGAAATAAGGAAAACCAAACGCCGAAGACGGATCATTCTTCACCACGACAATGCTAGGTCTCACACATCGGCTCGAACAAGTGACTTTTTGAGCACTCAAAACGTCGATTTGATGAGTCATCCGCCGTATAGTCCTGATTTGGCACCCAATGACTTCTTTTTATTCCCGAACATCAAAAATAAATTGCGAGGTCAACATTTTTCGACACCTGAAGAAGCGTTCAAAATGCATGTTTTGGAGATACCACAATTGGAGTGGAAAAAGTGCTTCGAAAATTGGTTCACACGCATACAAAAGTGTATTGATCTTCATGGAGAATATTTTGAAAAACAATAAAGCCATTTTCGATAATAAATATTTGTTTTTGTTCTCTAATCCCGAAATACAAAAAGCAACCCCCGTAGTAACGTAATTTTTAGGGTTGCTTTGTGGACTTAAATGTAAAGATTCTACGTTTGCTAACACAAAGGAAGACACAATGTGTACCTTTTTTACGAGTTAAAAAAATATATTCCCTAATTTAAAAGACGCTAAATAAAAATTATAACATATTCATATGTTTGCAAGTTCACTTCTAGCATCACCCTCACATTTAATGTCGTACACAGATGTAATTTTGCAGTAAAATTCTGAGGCACCCTGTATGATCTTCAACTATTATGAATTTATTACCTCTTTTCCGGTCGGAGTTATAACACATACACTTCCACTAGCTAAAAAATACATGCATTCTCCAATTGTACCAGCCTTAACAATTATATCATTGGGCAGAAATATTTCGGCTTTAAGGCTATTAACTATATCAACCACAATGTGCTGCGGCATATCCTTAAAAATGGAAACACTGTCGACTAATCTTCGATAGCAAAACACGTTGATTTCCCGTCTGAGACGCTCTGAAACATAAAAATGTTGAGAAAAATTCTAACATTATCTTGCAGAATTAACCAGAAAGTGTGGCAGTAATAGCGCCTTCGCGAAAATATTTTTTCTGAAATCTATATTCGTAGTAAGAAATGAGACGCCGCTGCATATTTAATGGCAGTTGCTTATATCCCATGTATTCTTCCACTTGATTGATAATTTCTTGGTATTTTGTTTCCGCCGAAAAAACAGAAGACATTATTTGTAACATCAAAACTACAGGAAAAAAAAACTGAGGGATACTGATAATATAACTGCATAAACTATAAAGTATTACCCAACAGTAGGGCTAACATAATTGTTCCGATTATGAATGTTGCTATTCCAATGAAAACGTCTTCTTGAGTAACAGGTTCGTGTTGACCATGGGTTATAGCTGGAAAACAACATTATAAACTATTAACAGAGATAATTGAAAAAGTGAAATGTATCATAACACTAACTACATTTTAAAAGCAAATCCTATATACAGAAAATTGATTTGTTCAACCGTAATATTAAAGATCAGCAAAGGGAGAAATACTATAACATGAATATTTAAAATGCTCATATAGTATTGGGAGCTTAATAATACAGTGGCTGTGATACACAGTATTCCAGTAGGGTTGAACTAACTGCAAAGTCATCAGCTACACCTTGTTCTACTAAAGTAGAGATCCTAAAAGCATTAAATTTGTCAAATGTCTTACGAATGAAGGCGTAAATTTGACGAAATTCTTGCAGTCAGCGCAATAAAGTGACCATAGTCTTTCTAAAAGTCAGGTATTTGAGTGGTCGAAATGTTTTATAGGGGAAAACTCGTGTAGAAAATGAGCCACATGCAGAACAAGCTGCAATTAGTGCCCTTATTCCTCAGAATTTACAAATTGGAGTCCAAAATGTTGTTACAAATTAGTGTCAGCAGTGTTAAAGACACCATAAAAACATGCTGAAGTATCGTAAGGTGAGTGGCAGGTGGATTCCGCGCGTGTTGATCGACGAACACCAGTTGAGTCGTTTGCAAATCGCTTCTTCTTTACTGCAGCAATATGAAAAAGGATATGAACTTGGTCTCAATTGTGACAGCTGATGAACCCTGGGTAGATTACTTTAATCCCGAGGAAAAACCCGCAAGCATGCAGTGGTGTTGCACCACATCTACAAAGCCAAAAAGGGCAAGAACTGTGTTGTAAGATAGTAACATTTTTTTGGAATTCTGATGGAGTGTTGTTTGTTGATTTCCTGGGGATGGGGAAGAAGAACTAGGCCTCCAAAGAGCAGTACTGGATTTTAAGAAGTTACTTCAACAAGTATATGCATTTTCTCATAGCACATACCAAGGTATCTCTCAAATCTACTGAAAGTAACTTGCCGCCTGTTCCTAGTGAACGGTCTCGCCGAATGAACAACCATATACGACAGAGCAAGGCAAATCATCTACGTCAGAGCAACGGCAGCTATCTCACCACACCAGTAGGGATGCAGATGGATATGATTCCCAGGATGAACTGGTAAGTCTAGACGTTGGAGAAGAGTATCATCCAGAGCGTAACCAACAAATAATTAATCCAACATCTCTCCAACATCCCAGCAAAAGAGCAAAAGCCCCATCTCAGGGTTTTCAAGCATGTGAATAAAGGTCCAAGAAACAAAAAACCAAGTGTTGATCATGAAAATCCGCTAAAGTGTTTTCTTTTCAGTTTACTGCTAGGCGTCAATGAACTGCCTGAAGCCCAATTGAAAGTGCTCAAAGGTGTTTTCTTGTACTTCTAGATGAGCCGGATATGACAAGTCCTACCACATCACCAAGCATTTCATTTCAACCTGGGTGGAGAGACGGCGGCATACCTTCGACTCTCAGTATCCCCTTAACATTGGAAGATAGCTATGGCAGCATCCATTCAACGGTGGAACAGAAACAGATAACGCAGAGAGTGAACAGAGCTAAGCAGGTGATGAGGAACAAAAGGAAGAGGAGACAAAGTTCTGTGTGCTTCTTCCAAGACACGCTCGTCCTCATACCGCTGCAAGAACAATTAAAATCATACACAAACTTCAGAGGGACTTTCTTCCGCATGCAGCATACAGTCCTAATTCTACTCTCTCAGATTTTTATTTGTTTGAGCAACTATAAGAATTTAAGCCGCGAAAAGATTTCAGCCAAATAACGTTATCAAAACTTTTCAAGAGAGGTTACGCATACAACACAGAGACTTTTTCCAGAAGGGTATTAGCAACCTTTCAGATCAGCGGGTCAAGTGCATCGCTAGGTAGGGAGACTACATAGAAAATTAATATACGAGGGTTGATTGATAACTAAGGTCTCCAACAGCGCCGTGGTGCGAGTAGTGGGGATAGAAACAAGTTCTAGCCTGCATTCGGTAGCCTCGAGTGTCTAGTCTAAACGTGCAAAGTTTCAGTTTCCTGTGTCGCGCCGTTGCGTAATGGTGTCATTTATTATGAGCTCGACTTCTGAGTTGTATACCAAGCAACGCTCAGTGGTAGAATTTTTAACGCTGGAACGTTGCGCGCCCATCGAAATTCACATGCGTTTGAAAGCTGTTTATGGCAATGTTTGTATGGATATGAAGAATGTTCGCCAATGGGTTCGACGTGCAAAAATCTGCAATAAGGGCGAGATGAAGGTGTTTGACGAAAAAAGATCAGGACGACCAATTTCAGTGACGCATTAGGAGAATCAAAAACGCTGATTCAAGGAAATCGCCGAATTAAGCAAAGAGAAATTGCTCTGCAACTGGGCATTAGTCAAGAAAGAGTGCAGCACATTATCCAGGCGTTGAATTACAGAAAAATCTGCGCCAGATGGGTCCCGCGACAATTGACGGATGTCATGAAAGAACAGAGAAAAAACAGAGAAAACATGCGACAGTCGATGGAATATCGCCACCCTTCATCTCTGGGTGTAAGGAAATTCAGAACAGTTCCCTCAGCACACAAAGTCATGCTCACGATATTTTGGGATGCAAAGGGTGTCACTCACATGGAATATCTGCCAAAGGGAACAACGATTAATTCGGCAAGATACTGCGAAACCTTACGAACACTCAAGAAACGCATCCGTAGAGAAGGCCGCAAAGGACCACTTTCTGGTTGCACCACGACAACGCCAGACCGCATTGCAGCCGCGAAACGACGAAGACAATAAGGAACCTGAAATTCACGGTTGTTTCTCACCCTCCGTACAACCCCGATTTGGCACCCTCAGACTTCTGGTTGCTCCCAAAGTTGAAGGAGGTATTGAAAGATCACAATTTTTCGTCGGATACTGAAGTTCAGGCTGCTGTGCGCAAGTGGATCAAGACTAAACCAGAAAATTTCTTCATGCTCGGCATGAGGAAATAGATACAGCGTTTGGAAAAATGAGCGACAGTAAATGGTGATTATGTAGAAAAATAAAAATGTAGGTTTGAAGTACAATAAATTTACTTTATTTTGACACCGGTTTCATTATTTCCTCTTGTCTCAACATATTTTATAGGATTGGAGACCTTAGTTATCAATCGACCCTCGCAGTTTTCATCGTTGTAATACTACAACAGTCTTTTTTATAAATAAATTCATGTTAAATGTGAACACTCTTCGGAAATTTATTCAAAATAAAGTACTGAATATTAATTTGTATTTATTTTGTTGTCATTTATATTTTGTAAAACATTAATATTTTTGAAGCTATCTTGATAAAACATGTTTAAATTAAAGTTTAGACATTAGACATAAAAATACAATTTACAACAAAAAATATTTTTGGCAGGGTTTGAACCAAGATCTCCGCGTTAGTAGCATAATAAATAAATAGCAAATAAGCGAATATAAACACTATTTTGGAGTTGACTGGAGTTGAGTTTTTCTAACACTACAAACAACTATTTTTAGTGTAATACAAATACTTACTGAGGAGGTAACAACAAGCCCGAAACAAACAACGGATATATTTATCAAACTCAGTTGGAAACTCATCTAAACGTGACTGCACAATCCAAGACTTGTCGCTAAGGTGCCCTGTAACCACTTTTAAAATAATCGGTATAGCATAATGCATGCAAGCAGTCCAGTGTATAACCAAGATCAACATAATTGAGTAGCGTATAATTAAAAACGCCAATAAACTCACTTGCCACATCTGCAATTATTACAAATAAATGGTACAAACTTAAATGCAGAAGTTAAAGAATAAGATTATTGAAAATTAGACTACTCACATCAGCTGCTCGGCCCATATAATGAAGTAATGTATTGAATCGCAGTATTTTCAAAAGAGAAAATATATTTATTATCCGCCATATTTTTTTACTGAAAAACGATTCCAGAAAATAGTGGATTAATTCAATTGGTACTGAAGAAAGCACATCGCCCCAAAAGTCAGTGCTAAATATGTAATTCCTGAAAGGAATATTAACACCATTGATTTTTGTTTTGGTATATAAAAGTGTGGATCATCATTTAGTGTCTCTGATATAGAAGCAAATGACCTACACACTTGACACAACTTTATTTGTTAACATAATCCTCTAAAAGGTTGTTACACGTAGTATATCGATGATGAAGAGCTTGAAGGTCTTTAGATGAAAACTCTCCTGCATCTCTTCATCCTCGGAAAAATGAGTTCCCCGTTCTTATTGTTTTAATTTGGCGAACAGGTGAAAGTCACAGGGGGCCATCTGACGAATATGGGGGTTGTTTTAATATTTTAAATCCAGCATTGCGGATAGCAGCCACAGAAACACAGATCTTGTGAACCGGAGCGTTGTCTTGGTGGAACAGAAGGCCGCGTTTCAATTTTTCACGGCCTCTGCTTTACAGCCTCGCGAACTTTTGGTATTAGTTTTACGCAATAGTCTCCCGGTATTGTGTGAGCACGTGGTAAATGGTCAACGTGAAGAACTCCCATGTATCCCAAAACACTTTCCGGCCGATGAAGTCACACGGAACTTTCGAGGGGGCGAACCAGGATGCACTTTTTACTCTGGATCAAAGTGATGAACCCAGGTTTCATCTACAGTTACAAATCTGTCCAAAATCCATCCAAATCCGTGTCAATTAATATCAAATTGCTCGCCGCAGTGAGAAACCTGGCCCACTTTGATCAGGTGATAACATTTTCGGAATCCATCATGCGCAGAC